>PVJN01026384.1:0-29080 GCA_004026805.1 Lasiurus borealis | reverse complement strand
GCCTGATCACCAATGCCCCCCCCCCACCAGCCTAATCACCCACAACTGCCCTCTCTTCTTGGCCTCTAACCATCTCTACCTCAGCCCTGCCACCACGGCTTTTTCCAGAAGAACGTCCAGAAGGAATCCTGGAAGATCTCTCAGTCTAATTAGCATATTACCCTTTAATTAATATAGATAGAGGTCTGGTGCATGAGTGGGACCAGCTGGTTTGCCCGGAAGGGTTCTTGGATCAGGATGGGGGTTTCCTTGGGGCATGGGGTCACCAGCTTGTAAACAGCCCTCTGCCCCTCACCTGGGTGGCCACATCCCCCAGCAAGGACCCTCATTCTGTGTGGGTGTGGCTGGCCTAAAAGCCACCACATACAAACTAATCTACCTTGCTGGGGGACGTGGCCGCCCAGGTGAGGGGCAGAGGGCTGTTTACAAGCTGGCCACAGCTCCTTCAGGGTGCCTGGCCAGCCTGGGTGAGGGGCTGATGGCTGTTTGCAGGCTGGCCACGCCCCCCAGCAGGGACTCTTACTCCATGGGGTCATGGCCAGCCTGGGTAAGGGCCTGAGGGCTGTTTTCAGGCTGGCCACACTCCCTTCAGGATAAAAATTCCTAGTGGGGACCTGACCAGCCTGGTGAGGTGCTGATGGCTGTTTGGAGGCTGACCAGGTCCCCAGTGGGGACTCTTACTCCATGGAGGCGTGACCAGCCTGGGTGAGGGGCTGAGGGCTGTTTTCAGGCTAGCCACACCCCCTGGTGACCAAGGCCCCCAGCCATTCCTTCAGTGGCAGCCAGGGCATACAGTAAGCTTGGCTTCCTCCATTGCCAGGGACAATCCAAGCCTCCTGCTTGCTCCAGCTCTGTGGACACCACCATCTTTGTTGGGTTAATTTGCATACTTGCTCTTATTGGATGGTGGGTGTACTGGAGGGATGGTCAATTTGCATGTTTCTCTTTTATTAGTATAGATTCCCTATGCTGTACTTTACATCCTTGTGACTGTTTTTATAACTGATGATTGGTACTTTTTTTGGGGGGGTGCACCGTTCCTGGAGGTACTGCAATGCCAGGTCGATGCGAGGAGTGGATGGAGCAAGCTCCTATTCCATCTCCCAGTTTCAAAAATCCATTTAATATGTTGTCCTTGGATAGAGGACGTATCAGATATTAAACTGATAAGAACAAATACTACACTTGGTCTTAGCCAAAAGGCTGAGAAGTGATTGATGATTGGTACATTTTAATCCCTTTTCCTTTTTCTCCCCCTTTTAAACTCTTGATTGAAGATTGAGAAAAGAACTGGAACCTGGGTCCTACTTGTCTCTAGGGAGATCCTGGTAGATTAGTTTGTATCACAAAGCTCATTCAGAGCAGGTGCTTTAGTAAAAATTTATTGAACAAATGAGTGAATGAGGAGGTGACTGAAGGACTCTTCTATCTGGCAATCTCACTTCTGCACAAAGGAGCCTATGAAATCTTAATAGGATTTAGGAGGGACACTAAAAAGATACCAAGGATAAGATAGTTTATTAGTCTAAGGTTTTTGGAAGATTTATTAACTTTTGTGTGGCTTTTAATATCTTAGTTGTACACAGCTTAGTTAGCAAGAGATAATGAATCATGAAAACAGGGTGTTTCCTTAATGCATAAAATTTAACTTGGAGAAAGTTAAATGGTAAAGATGACACAATAGCAAGAGGAATATCAATAAATGGAAAATGACATGGCAAAGGAAGGATACAACTTTGCATAGTTAGTGATAGCCAACATACGTTTGGGCTCTTTGATGCCCAAACCAGAGAAATGAGGCTTAGTAATTTATGACACTAATATGAAGCTTGAAGGAACTTTTAATTCAAAGCTTCAGTGGTAGGGCACTTAAGACCTAAAATAGTCCAACTTTTCAAGAAGGGTGTTATTTCCTTTCTCTTCTACATTCACTGATGGTAATTAAGAGCTAAGTTGGGATAACTAAAAAAAAAAGGCCTGAAAAAAAAAGAAAGTATGTGAAATTGGTTGGGTGTGAGTTTTCAGCACATTTGTCAATTTATTGCTGTGCTTTCTTCCCACAGGGACTTTTAGCTTAGAGAAACACATGCCATTCAACCCATATGGCTCTCTGTTACATTCACTTATGAATTTTATGTAATTAATTCAACATATTTTGAAGAGCTAATATTTATACAAAGGAGTGGACCTATGCTCCATTACTGTGGCTAGTTATGCCTGATCAGCATAACTGATATACTCAAAAGAAAGTCTGTATTGGTTTCGCAATGCAATAATAACTCAATAATCTAGCATACGTAATCTGTTATCTTTAGAATCACTATCAAATCTTCTTCTGTCCCCGTTCTCTCTATGCTGCTCACATGCCGTCCCCTTTGCCTAGCAAAGTTCTTCCCTATTGTGCACCAGGAGAGTCTTCCTCGACCAGACTGAGGGCCATAGACCTTTGCTTTCTGCACAGCATTATAAATGTCCTGTCATTTCCGACTCTAGATTGTAAGTTCAATGAGGGTGGGAAGCATTGTATTTTCAGGGCCTGATACAATCCTTTACACATGAAAACACACAATGACTATCTGATGAACAAATTTTAATAGTAAGTGGAAGTAGAAGGATTAACAACTATATGTGTGACATGATTTCACACACACACACACACACACACACACACACACACATAATGTACCTTTTCAACAGCAGAAAGGAAATATCATTTAATAAAATGTTAATATTTTAATTGCCTAATCTATATTGCAACCATGTATTATTTATGCAATAACAAGGAACCACATTGTTACTTTAAAATGGCCACTAAAAAGAGGGAACTATCTGAATTCAACTCTAAGGTTAAAAATATTATTCAAGCATAATGCCCATACCTGTGATCTGAGTTATAAACAACAAAAGGCTGGGGCACTCTTTGAGTGGAGGGAAGTTACAATTATATAAACTATTCATATGTAGGCCACAGCATGAGAAGGAAATGAAACATAAGCTGGTAGCACGTGCCCAGAGGGCAGGCAGGGGGCCACTGTGTGACTTTAAGAAGGCAAAGCCTGACAGAGAAAATTTAGGCAAGGATGGGGAGGGGAGAGAGAAGGTGGGTCAGTGGGTGTTGAGGAAATGGGAAGGAATGCTGAAGAAGTATCTGGGGATAAGCTGAGGAGCAGGGAAGGACAGCCAGGAGCAGATAGTTCCCACTAAACAAGGATGGCCTTGCTTGGTTTAGATCCATCAAGTGAAAGAGTGAGAAGGACAGGGGGGGTTCTGAGGACTTCAGTTGGTGGTGATGATGGTGTAAGTGGCTGGGGGTGAAGGATACATGGGCAAGAAGGTCCTCCAAAAAGACCTCAAGAGAAATTCAAAGAAGGGGATGAGCGGCTTGGCAAAAAGGAGTATCAGATAGTATCTGAGAAAAAGTTCAAGGTGCCAGAAAGAAAGGTGTCAAAGGTGAGGGAAACTTGGGAGTTCAACTAAGAAGGATAAATCAGCCCACGTGGTGAAACTCCACTGAAAGTCTGCACGCATATGACTCACACAGCAAGCCAGGGACACAGCCTAGCTGAAGGAGGAACTAGAGAAAAAAGCGAGGGGGTGGAAGTGAGAAGTTGTTTGTTGTGCTAGAAGAAACTGGGTGGAGGTGTCAGGGGTGCTGCTGGCTTGTTTGGCAGCAGACTGGGGCAATTATAATGACAGATTCCAAGGATCTTCCCAAAATAACAACCTCACCAGAAGTTGATAATAACAAATAAAATAAAACAAGAAAAAAAGCAAGAAGGAGTTGTGCTAATAATATGTGCTAGGCAGGAGACAGCGGTGTATCCCCCAGGGGACAGGAGGATGAGTGGTGGGTGCTGCTGGATGGCTACCCTAACTTAGGTGGGCAGTTCTGGGAGTCCAGGAGATCAGTGTCAAAGAAACTCTGGAACTCTCAGTCTTGTAAACCCATTTTTAGGGCAAATTATCCTTCCCTTTTTGCTCTGGCTCTGCCTGATTCGTTTACATGTGGAGAATTGGATTCAAGCTGGTTTCTGAAGTTTTGGACTATAGACCCAATGTCATGAAGTTACTTATCTCTGTGTCCAAAGCACTAAGGTGTGCCTGACATTCACCAAGCACAAAAGTTAAATAAAATGTTATATTTTACCCAGTCATCAACAAAAACTGGCAGAAGAATCTGAGCTGAGATGCAATGGAAACCACCAGTGTACACAGACCACCAAGATAACCTATTTCATGCAAAGGTAACAGCTAGGAGATCTCGCCCTTGAATTCAACAATACTTCAGAGATTAGCATGCCTGGACCTCCTGTGCCCTCTCAGCCCAGTGTGACGTCAGGGACCCCTGGTGTCATCCTAAGTTCACATGTAGGAATTGATGGAAATATACCTATGGCTGCACACATACACACACACACACACACCACCGCCGCCACCACCACCACCCATACACCAGTATGGTGCAAAACTTGGGAGCTCAGAGACCACATATCCTGGCACATGGTAATGATAATGCTAGTCATTAAAAAAAAGAGACTCAAGCTGATGACCTCCCATAGGACAAGAGATATAAACAAAGTCTAGGTGGCACTCAGTCTTTCCTTTCATTGTCAAAAATGTTCTTAGATCCTTGAATCAAAGAATTCTCCTTTTTGGCTAAACTAGCTTGCGCAACCAGTGTGGGCACTTGCCAGAAGGGATCTGGTGCTGAGGAAGAAGAGTACATCTCACAGCAGAAGCAGGCTAGCAAAGGTTTGGATATTTACCACCCAGACTTCTTGCTCTTGACTTTGGGAAAGTCCTGACGAATGTTGCTGTGGGTGCCAATGGGCACACTGAAAGACAGATAATCAAATTAAGCTGGAACGTTGAAGCCAGGTTGATAAGGGAGATAGGAAAGAAATCTGGGGAGAGGAGGGAGAAAAGGCAAGGATGCAGCTGCTGCTATTACCTGTACTGCAACTTCAGTGATCAAGACCATGAACATGGTGGCAGGTTTATCCACCCATTTAGGGAGTTTGTCACTCAGATTAGGGAACAGTCAGAGATGTGCAATACATGTGACTCAAGAAACCATACAGGCAGCAATATTGCTTCAAATCTGCAGGATTAGGACATAAATGCATCCCATAAAAGAAAATGATATGAAATTTTAGTGGCATAATATGTCATATCTCTACATACAATAGAGTGACCACAAAACCCTGAGAAGACAGTCCTGACTTCCACCTGTTGTTTTGGCAGAATGGCTAACTGCACCCTCTTTCACACTCAGAAACATCCCAATTTGAATAAATTCTACAGTGGACCTAGAAAATGGCTAACTTGCTACTGTGTCTCCATTGAAGGAAAGGATGGGATAGCTTTCAAGGCACCAACCAGAAGGGGAATTGTAGCTTCAGGCCAGAGGAGTACAGTGAATCCACAGGGAGCAGTGAAAGGAGGGGAAGGAGGATAGGGGCAGCTTTGGGAAGAAAAAGAAAAGATGAAGCTGCTGTCCAGTGTAGGTAGGAAAAAATGTGTAAGATATAAGAAATAAACAAAATGGTATGAAAAAATCAGCAGCCAGAAAAAACTGAAGACAGGGTGGGAGGAATTGCTGGTGAGGTCTGTGAGCTCAGAACCACAGGACATGTGATCTGGCACAGAGGGATGACCCTGTGGAATATGAAAGTGTCTCAGATGGAGATGACTGAGTCACGGAAGTAGAACTAGGCTGGGCAGAAACCGGGCTAAGAATTTGCTGCAGGCAACCAGGTCAGAGTGTGTCACTGCCAGGTACCAGAGCTGTACAGAGCTGATGATGAACAAGCCCGGGACTACGGTTTGAGTCAGGAGGGAAGAGAACACCATCGAGTACTCTGAGGAAGCTGTCCCTCTAAAATTCTCTGACAATTCAGGCTTTTTGTTCTGAGAAATTCAAGGTTACTGATCAATCCTGATTCTGGGATAGACACTGAATCCTAAAAATATCTAAAACCAACTCTTTAACTCTGGCAAAGGAGGACATGAACTGCAAGAGAGTGAAGTGACCAGCAGTGTACTCACAACTAGGCAGCAGTAGAGCTGAATTCTCTATCTGGAGCAGCAGTAGCCTGACCCTTGGGCAATGCTCAGGGTAGGCTAAAGAACACTCCTACATGCTCCCAGGTGCCACTGGGAAATGAACCACATTCACTAGTACAAGAGAGGGCTTGAGAAATCTAAAAGTGAAAAATCAATTTAACCCAGGATTTTTTAAACTCACTTGACACTAGTACGCATTTTGAAACACATGTTTTTGAGAGACACATCTAAGATTATACTTTGGAAATGTGTCCATAAACTCCCTGGCTGCTAAGATCAGACCTGATTTTTCTGGGGTTAAGGTGTTTCCTTGTCTGCCAGGAACCTTTGCAATGTGGTCCAAACATACAGCCGTGCCCTTTCGGTTCATTAGTCTCAAATGGAATATTCCATGTTGTTGTGGGTTTTATTGATCCCTATGGTCCCTGTAATATGTATTCTCCATTTGCCACTCTACCTCCCCTCTGCCAAATTAACAGGCTCCGGCTCCCTCATCGCCATCCTCCCTGATGGCTAGCTGTATTTGGGCAAAGAGGACCAGTAGGAGATGAGGGTAAAGCATGAGGTCAGCTGTTTATTCCTTGGTTGCCTCCCTCAAGCCAAGACCCCAGATGCTGCCACCTGGCCTTTTTCTCCTAGTTTGCTCTCTCTGAAGACTTTGACAATCACTCCCTCCTGGGCCTCGGGGTTGTAATGGAGCACCCACAGCTCCCAGTCCGAGGTACTGCATTATCCTTTATGGGTTCTCTACACTCTTTGATACCTTGATAAACTGCACTTTTATTAAATCTCCTCAATCAAAATTTACTGTGATTTCCTTCTGGGGCCTTGCCAATATGGTTCTCTTTTGTGGAGCTTTGGATGCATAATCCATTTATGTATTAGGCAAATTCTGACTGAGATCCTGATGTGTGCCAAGCATCACACAGGCTCAAGAATATGATAGTGAACGGAACAGGCCAGATCCCTGCCACCATGAGGTTAGTGAGGGAGATAGAAAATGAAGAACTAAGTAAGCAGCTAAACCACAGATTGTCCTAAGTATTAGAAATAAAATAAGTGCAATGTTATTACTGAGAATAATAGATATACCTTTCTAGGCAGGGAGGTCAGGGAAGGCCTCTCTGAGGAGATGTACAGGATGAGGAGATGGGAGGCAAGGGAGAATTTCCCAGGCAGAGGAAATATCAAGCCCTGAGTGAGGGGTGGGATAGTTTGGCATGTTGTTTTGTTTCTTGTTTTCTTTCACTGTGGAAATGCTTTCATGGTGGTATCTTTACAATATGTGATATCGAGACTGGAAGAAGTGCAAATGCATAGTGACATGTGGCTGTGGGAGAGCAGGTTGTGAGTGAAGAGAAGGTCCACATGCAGCCATCCTTTCTCTGGTTCCAGGCAGCTCTAGGCCACAGCCTCCTCCTTGGCTCTGATGTCTTGGTACTCAGGGAACTTCATCTTGCCTATGACTTCGCTTGGCATTGGTGCAGGAAAACCTCCATCGGCACTGGAACAGCTCCTGCTTGCCAATGGTGTTGCAGATTTAGGGGCAAGCAATTTTAGCTCCTAGGGCATGTCACAGACAGAAACAAAATAGCTGCTGTTCTTGTTGTGGACATTAAGCATCTGTTCGTCCACCTCCTTCATGGAAATGCAGCTCCTGAACATAGAGGCCATGGTCAGGGAGTGACCATAGTGGCAGTTACAAGTGGCCATAGTGCTCTTGCCATTGAACATCTGCTGGGTGAGCCTGGGTATTATCAGGGCCCAGTACTGCTGGCTGCCCTGGCAGGTGAGAAATGACATCTGCCACTATGGTTGTGTTGGGAGCAGTTCGGGGTAGGTAGGGGCAAGATCACACAGTGTTGCTGGCTCCAGGAAAAGAGCCCTCATCTGCACCCACCTGCCACTACTCATCCTGGAGACCCCTAAGTTGGTCCTTCCTGAGTCCCATTCACCCTTACCTGGATGCACCATGTGAGTCATGAGTGGGTCAAAAGGAAACTTTTTTCTTTTCTCTCAAGCCTGCTGCTCCTCCCACATCTTAGGGAACCTCATTATTATGCACCTTGCTGCTGATATTCTGAGAGCCATTTTCAACTATCCCTTTCTTCTGCATTTCTTCTCTCTCACCAAATCGTGTCTATTCTGTCTGATACACATCATCCCTCTCCCATAACCTGCATCACTGTCCCCCTTTTCCCCTGCCTCCCTAACCCCACCTGGGGGTTCCTGGCATGCCTTGCCAGCCTGGGCTTTCTCAGCGTGCTACTCCACTACTTAAGCATGCTGGCGCTACATCCTTTCAAACATAAAATTCCAATTTCTCACCTCTTATACAGTGCACAGTGACCTCACCTAGGCACTTCTCTAAGCCCATTTCCTAACATCCTCCCCTTGTACCCTATTCATTCCAGTAGTTCTTAAGGCACCCATCCTAGTGTGTGCTTTCTCTTGCCTTCCACCTTCACAAAGGCTATTTTCTCTGCCTGGAATGTTCTTCCCACCTTCCAGCCCCATTTACTGCCCCTTACCCACCGTGGATTTTTGTACTTTAGGAATCAGCTCAAGTTTCAGCTTTTCTAGAAAGCAACCTTGAGACCTCAGTCTCTCCTTTCTGGCATGTATTTTGCTGTGTGACAAAGGTTGGTTTACTCATTTGTCACTCTCAACTGTGAATCTCTTAAGGAAAGGCTGTGCTTGTCATTTCTGACTCCCCTGAACTTATTTCTGTGTCAAGTACATTAGATATGTTCAATAAATAGATGAAAAAAAAGGAAGAAACATAATGATGAGAAGTAGAAATATGGGGAGTAGCACTGAAGCAGAAAAATCAAGAAAAAAAACTAAAAACAAAACAAAACAAAACCAAAAAAGGAAAGGAAAAAAAGAGACCCCAAAGAAGTGGTGAAAAAAAGGAAAAGAAACTGAAAGCAGGATGTGAAAGCTAGAGGCACAGGCTGCAAGGGATAGAGAAATTGAGTAGAAAGAGAATGGAAGTTGCAGTTCAATGAGTAGTGGGAATTTGAATGAATCAGTTGTTGAGGACTTTTTTTGTTTAGTGGGATTACTGAACATAATATCTTCATTCAACACGTGTAAAAAGGAAATAGGAAAGTCTATTTCCTTTAAAATAGGGGTGGAGAATGTCCAGTGCTCGGGCTGTATAAGGCCCACAAAATCATTTGGTCTGGCCCTGCCAAGGCATTAGGAACAAGTTAATTACATGTTCGACCAAATATAGCAGGCTAATTTTTAAATTGGTAATTTTGTATGGCCCCTGAATTATGTTATAAATACCCAAATGGTCTGTGGCAGAAAAAAGTTCCTCAGCCCTGCCTTAAAAGTACAAACTCACTTATAAAGTCAAGGAGCTATTATCATATTGTTTCATATTATGTAATCAGCTTTATGCAGTTAGAGCACTTAATAAATTAATGAAATGGCCCAGAAATATTTGTAGTAGTCAATAATACATAGGGAAGTGAACCCTGTTCTAGTGGGTTCTTTATAATGCAAGTGCAGTTGACCCTTGAACAACATGGGTTTAAACTGCCTGGGCTCACTTATGCACCACATTTTTTTTTTCAATAAATACCTGAACTGTTTTCTACTTGTGGCTCAGGGTCTGCATATTAAGAGGCCAATGTGTACATTGATCTACTTATTGTTTTAGGTAGGAGACTTGAATATTTTGGTATGGGAGGGTGGCATCAATTCCCTCTGGACATGGAGGGATAACTGCTGTTAATTTTTTTTTGAGGGGGAGGGAGACTCCAAAATCTACGCACATTTTCACTGTGCAAGGGATCAGTGTCTATATTCTCAAATGTCTCCAAAGTATAAAATATTGAACTTGGATGTACCTTGGGAATAGTTTAGCTTGATTAGCCAAAATGTATGACCTCAAATAGTTCATCATCCAGTAGTCTTGCTGTGTCAAGAGATGCAAGCACGTTGATGCACTGTTGCTCTGGAAGTATGATTTGTTCGCATATTTACAAAATGTTGAAAGTTTTTATACATAGATGAGCTTTGGGATTTGTACCAAATTTTATTCAAAGTTTTACTGCTTGAAAAACTGAAATTCCATTTCAAAAGGAGAAAGGACAAGAAAGAGTGAGAACAGTACCACTGATACCTGCTGCAAACCAGTCGAGCAGTCAGGGCCCATGACCAAGTTGGTGGAAAACACCTCCAGGCACTCTAGCACATGGTCCTGTTTTCAGGACCAGAGAGAGAAATTTCCCTGGAACTGCACTGATGATTGTTTACTTCTTTGTGTGTGCTCCATTTGGACAGAGAATCTAAATTCTTATTGGCAAATATTGCCATCCAGGGAACTTGTGGGTGGTGCCCACAATTGAAACTTGGACTTGTAGATGCTTAAAGGGCAGTAGGTCACAGTGCATCCTTGACTAGGATATGTAATGTCTAGATAGACAATTTTTGAAAGAGTGTACTCTGATTGGATTTGAGAAAATTATGCAATTGGAAGGCAATGTTATAGAGAACAAAGAATCACAAATTTTTAAAATGGACAAAACTTACTGCAGTGTGAACTTAATGGTCTGAACCTCCAAGTTTTCACCTGTAAAGTAGGATTAAGAGGATTTACTCCAGGAGTATGAGAATAAGATGGGATAATACATACAAGATAACTGAATGTAGTAAAAATCAATGTACAATAATTCTCAACCCTTTTAACATTTTAAGGTGTAGAAGAAGGCAAAGGATAGACTAAAAAGAAGAGGCAAATAAAGTAGATTCTTATTTGAAGAGAAAGCCTATGCTAAGTGCTAAGAGGAGATGAAATAAGACAAGAAGACATAGGGTGCAGGGGAGATGCAATTTGTAAGCCAATTAAAAAAAATTATTCCCTTTGATAGAGACCTGTTTTGGCTATGTCATAAACCAGACCATATTAGATTAAATTTTATATAGTTGGTGGGGCTTGTATATTAATAAAATTAGCCTTTCTATTTGTTTATTGGTAAAAACTATAATTTTTCTCTAATGACAAGATAATAAGGCTTAACAGAGCTTTCAAAGCCAAATATTCAATGTTGATCATTATGCATTTGAAATTCATTTTGAGTTAATGAAAATGTTGTCAACAGATATTGTAACTTAAGGAGTACAGTGTGTGCCATAGGGATGACGTGTCCCAGGCAAATTTGTGATACAATTCACTTATTCAAAGAAGTAAAGAAGAAAGAGGGAGCAAAGGAAAAAAGGATGGAAGGAAGGAAGAAAGAAAGGAAAGAAAGGAAATGAAGGAAGAAAAAAAGGAAGGAAAGAGGGAAGGAAGGAAGGAAGAAAAGAAGGCAACCTTGTATAGGTAAGGAAATGGTCAAATAGGAAACAAATGGAGAGCAAAACCCCAGGGAGAGAAATGAAGGTGGAAATTCAGAATAGGTAGGTTTTCCTCTGTAATAGCTGCAGCATGGAGCCACCAGGGAACCTCTGAAGCTAGAAATGGACTTCTAAAGGGATCAACATATTACCATGTAGTGTTTCTCAGACTATGAAGTTGAGGCTAATTAGTAGTTGTCTTAATCTGCCAGGGCAGTCATAACATTGACTGAGTGGCTTAAACAGCAGAAATTTATTTTCTCACAGTTTGGGAGGTTGGAGGTCTGAGATCAGAGCCAGCATCATTGGGTTTTGGAAAGAGCTTCTTCCTGGCTTACAGGTGGCTGTCTTCTTACCTTCCAGCTGTGTGGTGACATGGCTTTTCTTAGGCGTGTGTGCATAGGGTGAGAGGGGGAGTTTAGGGGAGGTGCTTTCTTCCTATTTTTATAAGGCCGCTAGTCCTGTTGGATTAGAGTCCCACCATTGTGACCTCATTTAACTTTAATTACCTTCTAAACACACTATCTCCGAAAATAGTGAAATTGAGGGTCAGGACCACAACATCAGAATTTTGGTTGGAGGAGGAGTGGCACAATTCAATCCACACATGGATCACGAAGTAATGTAGTGGTTTGCAATGAACATTTACAAAAAATTAAATGGAAGAACAAAGTGCACCACACACAATGCTGCTAAGTTTGTGCAGGTTGGTTGTGCATCACATACTCTAGAAATGTCATTTGCATTGCGGTAAATGTGGACAGCACCCTAGTGCTTTTCATGTACCACCCACAGGACAGTAGGTGGTAAGTCTGATCATGTGAAACTTTCATATGCATGTGCATCAGTATAGCTGCATGTTGGTGTGTGCTATAAAATATATTTTTTCAAATATATTTTACTGATTTTTTTACAGAGAGGAAGGGAGAAGGATATAGAGTTAGAAACCATCGATGAGAGAGAAACATTGATCAGCTGCCTCCTGCACACCTCCTATTGGGGATGTGCTCGCAACCAAGGTACATGCCCTTGACCGGAATCGGGAACTTTCAGTCTGCAGGCCGATGATCTACCCACTGAGCTAGGGCAAATGTATTTCTTATAGGAGTAACATTTGAAAAATAACATTTGGTAGTCATATGTTATTTTTTGGTTGCCCAACATTGGGACTCCCTTTCTGATGTTGGGGAACACCAAATCGTGTGAATGTTGATAGAAGTGGGGTCCTGTCTTCCCCTACAGAACCTAAAGTGGGAAAAGCGTTCTGTCTCTCCTCTCCCCAGAGTACAAAGTCTGAGCTCTTTAGCAAGGCTGGGCCAATGAGATGTTCTCATTTAAACTCTGAAACTTGAGGGAGTGAAGCAGCAATTCAGTGCAGCTAGACTAAGGTAAGTCCTGATGGCAGGATGGGTTGAGTGGCAGAAAAATGATCAAAAGTAGAAAGTGGCTGGAATTTGGTTGTGATGACCTGTGATGTGCTCAGCAGCCTGACTAATTTATGTGCTACCTGATTTCTGATTTTGTGAGCCATTCAATATGTCTTCAATAAATTGCTTATGTGCAGAAATTGGCTGGAATAAATTTTTATTGTTTGTCACTGAAAACTCTAAAAATAGGAGTCCTCTCTTGGGCTTCTTCCTGGCCACCAATTCCCAAATTAGTATTTTCTTGTCTAGTCTCTTTCATTTGTATGAATCCTCCTCCAGAATCCAAACCCTGAACCTGAACTCTGAACCACACGGGATGTGGCAGGGGCGTGGGGGCTAGAGAGTGGCACTTTTGATATGGAACCTCTGGAGGGGATGATTTCACCTAGAGCAAAGAAAGGAAGATTACACCGAAAAGGTGGGGAAGAATTCAACATACAGATGAAATTGATAAATGAGGATAAATGGAACTCAAAGTTGGAATTTTAATGCATGCTGATTTTGAAGATAAGTGCTAAAAGAAAAATATCTTTAGGCAATACAAGATTACATATTCTGTTTTTCTCAGAGAAGGCTTACAAGCTGCCTGACCACCAGGAAGCAATGCTCAATGCAGGAGCTGCTGGGATGTGCACTGGCTATTTCCAAAGAAATGACACTGTGGTCCTGATGCCCACAAAGCAACACTCAGCTTTCCATCACCACCTGGAGCGACACCACTCCAAATTGCAGCCAATGCCGCCAAGACCCCATGGTGCAAAAGGCAATCCACAGCCCAGCCCAGCCTGGAAACGGTGGCTGAGGGCACTGGGTAATGACATCATGTAGCAACAAATGTCATCCTTTGCTAGTGACCAGCCTCCTTGTGGTTTCTTCAGCCCAAGAACATGACTTGCTTTATAGCCAGGTGCAAATATTTCACACTTTAACCAAATGTTTGTGAAGCATATTCTCATGCCTCATCTCATTTGATCCTCATAGAAGTCCTGGGGAGGGCAGATAGGAGACTCAGTAGAATCCTATTTTCTTTTCATTAACCTGACAACAGAGATTTAGAAAACTTAGAAAATTGATGCGACTGAAAAGATGTAAGAAATGATAGACTTTGAAAATGACTTCACGTTTTCTCACTGCACAGACTATAGTCTAAACACTGTTACAGTTAAATATTTTATCCTTTGTTCTCCCTGTGTGATCTACAACAATCTGCTTTGAGTTGATATTTACTGCTGTGTTGCTGACAATAACCTGAAAGAGAAGTTGGGGTGCTTCACTGGGCTGGAAAATGTTTAGCTACACCAGAAAGCATGTCTAATTAAGCAAGTTTATCTATATATATAAAGCTCTCGCTGGCGCCAAAAAAAAAAAAAAGAAAGAAAAAAGAAAACTCTAAAAATAACAACAACAAAAACATAAATTTTCATGGGGAGTTGAATTTGTATGTGATTCGCCCACCCACTCAGCCTAAATTTTCAAGTAACCAAAACATACAAATGCATATAAAGAAATAGATGAGAATAGAAAAATATGTATTCTTTTATGTTATTTTTTTTCTAAAGCACTGTGTCATAAGCTTTGTTTGGGGACAGGAAAAATAAAAGAAGGAAGCATTTCTGCATATTGCATCAAATACCTAGCCTATATGGTCAACACCACATTTCAATGATTTTTCTGATGTCCTATTTTGAGTTAGCATTCATTAGTATAAAATATCCTTTTTCTGAGGCATTTGCTAGTATCCACAGCAGTGAAGACCATATGCAGAATATAGAATATATATTGAGACCCTTACGGTTCTTCCAAAGACCAGAAACTTTTGCACAATAAACTTTATTGGAGTTTTTTGTAAGTAATAAATTATAATGCCTTCCCATTAAGCTTTTTGATGCTGCTCCAGTAAGAAAGGGTGTAGAGAAAAATAACAACCAATAAGATAATTTATTTTGACAAAGGGGGATTTTTTTCAGACTTTCAAAGTGGGCATTCCAATTTGGCATAATTTTGTTCAGTTAGCCTTGTAAGAGGACTTGTATCTATATCTTGCATTTTACCTGAGTAGAAAAACAACTCATTTATTGTACTTAGGAAGTGATTTAAACAGTTGGAAAGGCCTCAGTCAGAGAGTGTGATAAGCAGACATGGCAGAACTAGAGGTCCTAAAAACACATGCCCCAGGCCACCCACTGGTAGTTTATTTTGTTCATTTAGATTCCACATATGAGTGAGACCATGTGATACTTCACTTTCTCTGACTGGCTTATTCTGTTTAGCATAATACTCTTCAGGTCCTTCCATTCTGTCTCCAAGGTTAAGGGATTTTTCTTTTTTGACCACTGCATAATATTCCATGATAAAAATGTACCACAGCTTTTTAACACTCATCTACTGATGGGCACCAGGGCTGTTTCCAGATCTTAGCTATTGTAAATAATGCTGTTATGAACACAAGGATGCATATATCCTAAGAAAGGATATAGTCCTGGAAGTGGGATTACTGGGTCAAATGGCAGTTCCATATTTAATTTTTTGAAGAAACTCCATACTGTTTTCCATAATGGTTGCATCAGTCGGCATTACCACCAGCAGTGTATTAGGGTTCCCTTTTCTCCACATTCTCTCCAGCACTTGTCATTTGTTGAATTGTTGATGGTAGCCATTCTGACAAGTATGAGTTAATACCTCATTGCTGTTTTACTTTGCATCTCTCTGATAATCAGTGACTTCAAGCATTTTTCTTTATATGTCTCTTGGTCATCTGTCTGTCTATTTTAGAGAAGTTTCTATTGAAGTTTTTGCCATTTTTTAAAAATTTGATTGTTTGTCTTCCTTTTGTTAAGTTGTATGAGTTCCTTATATATTTTGGATGTAAACACTTTATCAGATGTTTCATTGTCAAATATGTTCTCCCTTATAGTGGGCTCCCTTTTCATCTTGTTCATGGTTTCTTTGCTGTGCAGAAGGTTTCTATTTTGATGTAGTCCCATTTGTTTATTTTCTCCTTAGTTTCCTTTGCCTTAGAAGATGTATCTGTAAACATATTGCTACAAGAAATATCTGAGATTTTGCTGCCTATGATTTCTCGTAGGGTTTTTATGGTTACCCATCTTACATGTCAGTCCTTTATCCATTTTGCATTTATTCTTGTATATGGTGTAAATTGATGGTCTAGTTTCTATTTTTTTGCATGTATCTGTCCAATTTTCCCAACACCATTTATTGAAGAGCCCTCTTGACTCCATTGTATGTTCTTGCTTCATTTGTCAAATAATAATTGAGTGTAATGCCTTGGGCCAACTTCTTTTATGTTCCATTGATCTACGTATATGCTTCTTCTTGTGCCATTATCAGGCTGCTTTGATTCTAGTGGCTTTGTAATATAATTTAATATCTGGTATTGTTACTCCGTCAACTTTGTTCTTTCTCAAGATTGCTGTGGCTATTCAGGATCTTTGCTGGTTCCATGTAAATTGCTGGAGTATTTGTTCCAGGTCTTTGAAGTATGCTGTTGACATTTAATAGGGATTGGATTGAATCTGTAGATTGCTTTGGGTAGTATGGATATTTTAATGATAGTAATTCTACCCATCCATGAACATGATATATTCTCCACTTGTTCATATCTTCCTTTATCTCTTTTTTCAGCATCCTGTAGTTTTCCTAGTACAAGTCTCTTACCTCCTTGGTTAAGTTTATTCCTAAGTATCTTAATATTTTGGTTGCAATAGTAAATGGGATTATTTAGTTTCTCTTTCTGAGAATTCATTATTGGTGTATAAAAAAGCCATAAATTTTGAGGTGCTTATTTTATATATTGCTACATTGTCGAATTCATGTATTTAATCTAGTAGTTTTTCTTTTTTTGATGGGGCTTTTCGGGTTTTCTATGTATAATATCATGTCATCTATGAATAATCAGAGTTTTATCCCTTCTTCCAATTTAGATGCCTTTCTCTCTCTCTCTCTCTCTCTCTCTCTCTCTCTCTCTCTCTCTCTCGCTATGGCTAGATGCTTTCAGTATTATGTTGAATAAGAGTGGAGAAACTGGCATCCCTGACTTTTTCCTGTTCTTAGGGGAAATTGGTTCAATTTTTGCCCAATGAGTATGATTGATGTTGGCTGTTGGTTTATCATATGTGGCCTTTATTATATTGAGACATGGTCCTTTTACTGACACTTTGCTGAAAGTCTTTATCAAAAATGGGTGTTGGATTTTGTTGAATGCTTTTCTGCATCTATTGGTATGATCATAAGATTTTTGTCTTTCGGTTTGTTTATGTGATATATCACATTTATTGACATGTGAATATTGTACCAACCTTGCATCCCTGGAATAAATCCCACTTGGTCATGGGTATGATCTTTTTAAATATGTTGCTGTATTTGCTAATATTTTGTTGAGGATTTTAGTATCTATGTTCATTAGGGATATTGGCCTATAATTCTCTTTCTTTGTAGTGTCTTTATCTGGTTTTGGGTTCGGATAATGCTAGATTCATAGAAAGAGTTTGGAAATATTCCTTCCTCTTGGATTTTTTTAAAATAGTTTGAGAACTATAGGTATTAGTTTTTCTTTGAATGTTTGGTAAAACTTCCCTGTGAAGCCATCAGGCACAGGGCTTTCGTTTATTGGGAGTTTTTGAATACTGCTTCTATTTCATCAATGTTATTGGCCTATTCAGGTTTTCTTATTCTTCCTGATTCAGTTTTGGATGATTGTATTTTTATAGAAATTCATCCATTTAACCCACATTGTTTAACATATTAGCATATAGTTGTTTATAATATTTTCTTACAATCCTTTGTATTTCTGTGGTGTCAGTTGTTACTTCACTTCTTTTGTTTCTGATTTTGCTTGTTTGCATCCTCTCTCTTTGCTTCTTGATAAATCTGGCTAACAGTTTGTCAATATTGTTTATCTTTTCAAAGAACCAGCTGTTGATTTAATTGATTTTTAAAAATATCTATGTCATTTATTTCTGCTCTAATTTTTTTTTCATTCCCTTCCTTTACTGAGGTTTTCTTGTTGTTCTATTTCTAATTCTTTAAGTTACAAGGTTAAGTAGTTTATTATTAATTTTTGTTGTGCTTTTAGATAGCCTTTTAGTGCTGTAGCTTCTCTCTCAGGACTGCTTTTGCTGTGTCCCAGAGATTTTGGGTTATTGTGTGTTCATTTTCATTTGTTTCAGGGAGTTTTTTTTTTTAATTTCTTTCTTTGTTTCATTGGTAATTCATTCATTGTTTAAGAATATGCAGTTTAGCTTCTATGTGTTTGAATGTTATTTTTAATACAGTGGTAACTCGAGATATGAGTGCCCTAACATACGAGGTTTTTTTGAGATACGAGCCGTCGAGCGAGCAATTTTTGCTTTGAAATATGAGCAACATTTGAGATAGGAGTAATTGCGCGTATGGGCCGGCTGCACATAACCCACCAGTTTACCGCGACTCGAGCGTCTCATAGTTTCCCATGCCTCAAGGTTATGGAATGAATTAAACTCGTATCTCGAGGCACCACTGCAGTTGATTTCTAATTTCATTTCATTTTTATCTGAGAAGATGCTTGATGTGATTTTAATCTTCTTGAACTTGTAGAGACTTGTTTTGGGGGTACTAATATGTGATCTATCTTTGCAAATGACATATGTGCACATGAGAAGAATGTATATTCTGCAGCTTTGGGGTGAAATGTTCTATAAATGTTAATTAAATCCATCTGATCTGGTGTATTCTTTAGAGTCACTGTTTCCTTGTTAATGTTTTATCTGGAAGATCTATTCAGTGAAGTCACAAAGTCCCCTACTATGACTGTATTGCTGTCAAAATCTCCCTTAAAATCCTATAGAGGAGAATCCAAGATGGCGGCATAGGTAAATACCTACACTGATGCCTCACACAACAATTTCAAAACTACAACTAAAAGACAGAACGGACATCATCCAGAACCACATGAAAGCTGACTGAGTGGAAGTTCTACAAATAGAAGGAAAGAAAGGGGCTCACAGAGACCCAGAGGAGCTGCAAATAGCTGAGGTACAGAGATGGGAGTGTGGAAAGCTTTCTCTGGCAGGAGGAAGATGGAGACTCTCAATGGCATTGAACCCCTTATCCTACAACACTAAACCCCAGATCCAGCTGAAACTCATATGGGCAGAGTTTGGACTGTGAAAAGGGAGAAGTGCACAGAAATTTAGGGGAGTCACAAAAGATCAGAAGTCTGATGACACGCATGGCACTGTGTGCAGAGGACCAACTGCTAATTGTGCCGCTGGCTTTCATGAGTGGATGAGAGACAGACCCTCCCAACTGTGCCACTTCTAACTTCACTAAACGCCAATTTCGGGTGAAACCCTGGGGACCCAGACTCATATGGTTCCGGAGTGCAGGGGAGCCAGAGGGGCAGCAGTCTAGAGGCACTGCAAGAGCATGTGCGTGCACAGGGACAGCTCAAGTGATTACCCAGTCACGTGAGACTCAGGGGCCATGGAGGTCAGGGCTGACTGGAAGACAAAGCAGTCCCTTAAGCCCTGAGATTCCACCCATCCCAAGCTAAACAGAGAGGCTTTTGCAGTTTTGAAAGTCTGGTAGCATAAGGCTGAATCCAACACAGAAGTTCTCCCAGCATAGTGAAAATGCCAAGACAAGGGAAGGGATCACAAACAAAAGAAATGGAGGAAAACAAATGACTGGATATAGAGTTCAAAACTACACTTATAAGGTTTTTCAAGAATATTCTAGAAAAGTTGGATAAAGTTAGCGAGACCCAGGAGGAGATGAAAAAGAAACAACTAGATATGGAAAAGATCCAACTAGAAATTAAACATACACTGACTGAAATAAAAAAATATTATACAGTGACCTAACAGCAGACTAGAGGAAGGCAAGAATCAAGTCAAAAATGAATCAGAAAAGAATATAAATATAAAGAATCAGAAAACACTCAACTGGAAAAGCAAGAAAAGCAAATAATCCAAAAATGTGAAGATAATATAAGGAGCCTCTGGGACAGCTTCAAGTGTACCAACATCAGAATTATGGAGATGCCAGAAGAAGTGAGAGAGCAAGATACTGAAAACCTACTTAAAGAAATAATGACTGAAAACTTCCCACATCTGGTAAAAGAAATAGACTTAAAAGTCCAGGAAGCACACAGAACCCCATATAAAATGAATCCAAAGAGGAGCATACCAAGACACATCATAATTAAAATACCAAGAGCAAAAGACAAAGAGAGAATATTAAAAGCAGCAAGAGAAAAACAGTTCATTACCTACAAGGGAGCACCCATACGACTGTCAGCTGATTTCTCAACATATATAATGCAGGCCAGACGGGAGTGGCAAGAAATATTCAACGTGATGAATAGCAAGAACCTACAACCAAGAATAATCTATCCAGCAAAGATATACTCTATCATTCAGAATTGAAGGGCAGATAAAGAGCTTCACAGATAAGAAAAAGCTAAAGGAGTTCATCAACTCCAAACCAGTATTATATGAAATTCTGAAAGGTACTCTTTTAGAAGAGGAAGAAGAAAAAGGTAAAAGATAAAAAATTATGAACAACAAATATGTATCTATCAACTAGTGAATCTAAAATTTAAGGGAATTAAAAATTTGATCAACAGAATAAACTGGTGAATATAATAAAATCAGGAGCACAGAAAGGAAATGGACTGATAATTCTCAGGGGGGAAGGGGTGAGGGGTGTACAGGGAGAGACTGGACAAAAATCATACACCTGTGGATGAGGTCAATGGGAGGGAGGTAAGGGTAGAGGGAAGGGTCGGAACTGGGTGGAGGGGAGCTATGGAGGAGAAAAAAGAGAAACAAATGTAATAATCTGAATAATAAAGATTTAATTTAAAATAAAATTTAAAAAAATCCTATAGAAGAATTTTTTAATATAGGTGCTCCTATATTCTGTGCATATATTTTTTCCAGGCTATATCCTCTTGTTGGATTGATCTCTTCAGTTTTATGTAGTGACCTTTATTGTCTCTTGCGATGGCTTTTATTTTGAAGTCTATTTTGTCAGATATGAGCATTACTATCCCAGCTTTTTGTTTGTTTGTTTATTTTTTTCCATTTACATAGAAAAAATTTTCCTATCTCTTCACTGTCATCCTGTGTGAATCTTTCATTCTGAGGTGGGTCTCTTCTAGACAGCATAGAGTTCCATCATGTTTTTGTATCCACTCAGCTATCCTATGTCTTTTGATTGGAGCATTTAATTCATTTACATTTAAGGTTATTATCGATAGGCACTTAATTATTGCCATTTTAATTCTTTATGTTTATGTTTCTGTCTTTTTCTTTTTTCCTCACCAGAGGATATTTTTTTCCATTGACTTTTAGAGATAATGGAAGGGAAAGAGGGAGACAGAGGCAAACACTGATTGATGTGAGAGATGCATCAATTGGTTGCCTCCTGCATGCCCCCAACTAGGGCTGGAAACCTACAATTAAGGTACATGTCCTTGACCATAATTGAACCCAGAACCCTTCAGTCTGTATGTCAACTTTCTACCTACTGTGCTAAACTGACTAGGGCTCTCTCTCTTTCTTCTCATTACAACAGTTCCTTTAGTATTTCTTGTAGTGTTGGTTTGGTGGTGATAAACTCCTGGGAAGCTCTTTATTTCACCATCTATTTTGAATGATACCCTTACTGGATATAGCAATCTTGGTTTCAGATCCTTGCTTTTTATTACTTTGAATACTTCATGCCATTCCCTTCTGGTCTGTAGAGCTTCTGATGAGAAATCAGCTGACAGTCTTATGGGAATCCTTTGTAGGTAACAAATTGCTTTTCTCTTGCCACTTTAAAGATTCTCTCTGTCTTAAATTTTGGGTATTTTAATTATGATGTCTCTGAGCATCAGCCTGTTTAGGTTCTTGCCTGAAACTCTCTGTGTCTCCTTACCTTGTGCGACTTTTTTCTTCACCAGGTTAAGAAAGTTTTTTGTTATTATTTTTAAACATGTTTTCTCTCCTTTCCTCATTTTTTTCTTCTCACACACTTATTATGCAAATATTGTTATGTTTCATGTTATCCTACAGGTCTCTTAAGCTGTCTTGTTTTATAATTGTTTTTTTTCTTTGTGGTTCTCTGATTTCATAATATTTTGTACCATATCTTATAATTTAATGATCCAATCCTTGGCTTCCCCTAGTCTGCTGTGTATTTTCCCCACTGTGTTCTTTATTAGCACTATGTGATTCTTCATAGTTACTATCTTTCTTCATACCATGTTTTGGCCATCATTAGTCTGAATTCTATGTCTGATAAATTACCTATCTCCAATACATTTAGCCCTTCTTCTGGAGAATTCTCTTGTTCTTTCATTTAGGGGTTTATTTGGGGGTTTGTGACTATGCATTAGATAGATCTGCTATAACTTCCAATCTCTAGTGTTTCTGACTAATTAGATCATGCAAAGAAACAAAGACTCCAGAGACCCCCTTCTGCCTTCAAACTGCTCAGATTCAGTCTTTAGTGGCCTCAGGCAATTGTCTACAGGTTGGATTAGAGGTTTTCCAACAGTGTGAGGGAAATTGCCTCTGCCTAGAGGATAATTGTTATTCTCAGTCTCTTTTTTAAAAAAAAATATTTTTATTGATTTTTTACAGAGAGGAAGGGAGAGGGATAGAGAGCTAGAAACATCAAGGAGAGAGACATCGATCAGCTGCCTCCTGCACACCCGCTACTGGGGATGTGCCCACAACCAGGATACATGCCCTTGACCGGAATCAAACCTGGGACCTTTCAGTCCACAGGCTGATGCTCTATCCATTGAGCCAAACTGGTTTCAGATATTCTTAATGGGCCTTAGAAACTCCACAGGGTGAGGCAAAGGGTTTTCCAATAGGTTGAGACAAAGGTCTGCCTGAGAAAGATGTCCTCCACAATGTGAGGGAATGAGTCAGCACTGGAAACCCGGTTGTCTGCCTTCTGAGTTCTAACCTCAGAGCCCCCAATCCTGGATATTTTCTATACAGCTCCAAACCCTCTTCCAGAGCACAAGGTGATTGGCTGCACACGAAATTTTGTGTGTTGGCCCTTTTAGAGAATGCCTGTATTTCTAGCTATCTCTCCCTGACAGACAGCAACCCTGCTGCTTTTTACAACCAGATGTTATGTGAGTACCTTTCTCAGTTTTGGTTCTATGGTCTGGGTAACCCAGTTTGGGGTTTAGATCCTAGAGTTTTCAATGGTGACCCCCCACAGCTGATATATCCCTCCAGAATTTCAGCTGCTATCTGTGGGAGTCCAGCCAGTTCTTTAGGACCTCCAGCCTTCCTATCACTCTCCATGCATTATCCACTTTCCATCCTTGATTATAAAGGTTCTGTCCAGCTAGTCTTCTGCTAGTTTTCAGTTGCTTTTTCTGGATTTTTAAATTTTATTTTAGTTGTAATTCTAGTCTGATCCTGGGAACTTGTCTGTGTAGCATCCACTTACTTAGCCACCATTTTTAATCTCCCATACCAAATTCTTGAATCTTTCACCATAAATTATATTTTTAGTTAGAATACTAATATTCAGTTTTAACATTATTATTATGCTATGTAGAGCAGAGTTATGTTGTAAACTAGGTTTTTCCCCATTAGAGTTAAACATTACATTTTTGGACCGTGGGCAGGGGACTAATTGCCTATGTATTTATCACTAATTATCCCCAACTCTCCTCCAATTATCCCAACTCTGCTTAATATTGTTCAATAACATCAAACATATTAAGCATTCTAATAATTGTGTCTTCTTGTAGAATGTTTTCCAGGGAACTTCTGGCTGGATTTATTTTGGGTTTGTGTCAGTTTGGGTCCTCCATAAAGAAGAAACCAAGATGGTATTTGAAGGGCAAGAAATTTGTTGGCAATATTGCCTATCTAAAAATGAAGGAGCAAGAGAGCAGGAGAAGGCAAGGAGACCTTCAGACAAGAATGCAGATTGGGGTCTCTTGCTGCAGTGACGCGAGTGGGAGCCGGGGACCCCGTCTGGGAGCGAAGGCCTAGGATTGTTCCAAGAAAATGGCAGACAAGCCAGACATGGGGGAAGTCGCCAGCTTCGATAAGGCCAAGCTGAAGAAGACGGAGACGCAGGAGAAGAACACCCTGCCGACCAAAGAGACCATTGAGCAGGAGAAGCGGAGTGAGATGTCCTAAGAACCCGAGGATGCCCACCCCCGGCGTCTTCGGGGCCCCCCTTGCGCTGTGGAGAAAGGCCACCTGCAAGGACAAACGAGCCACAAACTGCACTGTGAACACGGACACTCCGCGCCCATGCCATCGACCTGTGGGTCCCTCAGGGGACCTCCTCCCTCCCCCCATCGGACTGCCAAATTCTCCGGTTTACCCTGGGATATTGTAGAACATTATTTGTAAGATGAATGAAATAAAACACACCTCGTGGCAAAAAAAAAAAAAAAAAAAAGAATGCAGATTGGACACTGGAGAAAAGAGAGCAGGATGGACGGAAAAAGAGTTAGAAGAACCTCAGATGCAGAAACATTTTTTTCATCTGATAAAAAGCAGTATCATGCTGTCAAAGTTTACCTGGGCCTGGCCAATTTTTCTGGTTCAAAATAATCAGAAAAGCTGGATGTTGAATATGAAGATTATAGGAATATACTGGGAGCCTCATGTTGCCATAAAAATGAAGCCTATCTGGGTGAAAATAACTTGTGTGAGTTCAGGTACTGCTCCTGGGTAACTTTGTTGTCAAGACCCCAGCCATATGTCTGACGAGTGGATTTTCAAACTATATAACTGTAGAATTGTTCATTACAGTTCCTGGGCATTCTTTAGAAAGGCATAATAAAACAAAGTACAATTCTCCAACAAGTGATCTTAATTGCCATCCAGTATTCCCATTGTTTGAGTTCTTCAAAATCTGCTTTAAGAGAGGATAGAAGTTGTTAGAAATAGAATCCTCTTCTGATAAAATAACTCACCTAAGATTTTGTTAATGAACAAAGATGCAGCATTGCTCAGTGAAAAGGTTTGTATTTCATGTCGAAATACCTAGCTATTATATACTTTTTATTTTCTGTAGCACTATCATTAGCATGCTTAATTTTGGCCATTATTTAAGTATGTGTTTTTTTAAGTACTTAATGTTATAAATATCCTATAGATTCACTTTAGCAAAGAGGTCTCTTGGGTTCTCCAGGTGATTGCTATATTTTTAATGAACAAACATCTTAAACATACAAAAAATGAAGAATAAAGCAAGCATTTGTATACCTACATTCAAATTTAACATGTTTACATTTTGCCACATTTGCTTTTTTTCTTGTTAAAGAGAGAAAATATTATCGATAAGTTATAAATTCCATGTGCCATTCTCCCATGCCCACTCCCTCCATCAGCTAACAAGTATTCTGAAGTTCTTCAATAATTGTTTTAATACTTCTACTATATAAAAGTATATACTTAAACATTATATAATATTGTTTTGCATATGTTTAAAATGTACATAAATGTAAAATACTGTCTCTATCCTTTTGAAATGTGACTTAACAACTTTGTCAATATTTTGTGACATTCATTCATCCTGACACTTCTGAACTTACTCTTTTCTTTTAGATTGCTAATTGATGTGTAGGTAATTGATTGAATAAACCACAGTTTGTCTATGCTCTCATATATCAAAAAACCCTCAGATGTAGGTCAGCTCTAAGGAAACCTCAGGATGGCGAATTGGGAGCCTCACTGGATAAATACCACATAGGATTGAACTGGCCAGCTCTAGTACCTCTGTCATGCTCAGCTGTTGGATGGGAGCAGCTTAGTGATGCTGGAAGCAGTCTCTGATGCTCGCTTTCCAGCAATTTCTCTAATGAAGGCAGAGTTGAAGGGCTTGCTCCAGAGAACTACAATATGAGGCTAGAGATCTTGAGAACTCTTTCATTATCACAGGATATTTCTCATGCCTATTTCTAACCTATTTACTTTATTTTTTAAAATATATTTTTATGAAAAGTCTCTTCAAATTTGAGAAGATAGAAATCACATCAAGCATCTTCTCAGATCACAATGACATAAAACTAGAAATCAACTACAATAAAAACAATCCAAAAAAATCAAACACGTGGAGGTTAAATAGCATGCTATTAAACAATGATTGGGTTACCATAGAGATCAAAGAAGAAATAAAAAACATCATGTCAACAAATGAAAATGACAACACAACAATACAAAATTTATGGGACACAATTAAAGCAGTCCTGAGAGGGAAGTTTATAACTCTGCAGGCCTATTTCAAAAAACAAGAAAAAATAGTAATAAATGATCTAACCATACAAGTTGAAGAGTTAGAAAGAGAGCAACAAGAAAAGCTCAGCATAAGCAGAAGGAAGAAAATAATAAAGATCAGAGCAGAGATAAATGATATAGAAACAAACAAACAAAAAATACAAAAGATCAACAAAACCAAGAGCTGGTTCTTTGAAAGGATAAACAAGATTGATGAACTTCTACCCAGGCTCACTAAGAAGCAAATATAGATGACCTAAATAAACAAAATCAGAAATGAAAGCAATAAAGTAACAACCGATCCCACAGAAATATAAATGATTTTGAAAAAATACTAACAACAACTCTATTTCAACAAAATGGACAACCTAGATGAAATGGAAATATTCTTATAAAAATACAAGTTCCCAAAACTCAATCAAGAATAATAAAAAACCTGAAGAAATTGAAGCAGTGATAAAAAAATCTTCCAGCAAACAAAAGCCATGGTCTAGACGGCTTTAACATATTCAAAGAAGAACTAAAACCTATCATTATCAGACTATTCAAAAAAATTTAAGAGGAAGGAACACTTTCAAGCTCTTTCTATGAAGCCAGCATTGCCCTAATCCCAAAACCAGATAAAGACACCACAAAAAAAGAGAACTACAGGCCAATATCCTTGATGAACTTAGATACTAAAATCCTCAACACAATTCTAGCGAATCAGATTCAGCATTACATTAGAAAGATCATACACCATGACCAAGTGGGATTTATTCCAGGGATGCAAGCATGGTTCCATATCCTCAAATCAATAATTGTGATACATCACATAAACAAATTGAGAGACAAAAAGCACATAATCATATAAATTGATGCAGAAAAAGCATTTGACAAAATCCAACACCCTTTCTTGATAAAAACTCTCAGCAAAGTAGGAATAGAGGGATTATAGTTCAACATAATAAAAGCCTTATATGACAAACCTACAGCCAACATCATACTCAATGGACAAAATATAAATTAATTTCCCCTAAGAACAGGAACAAGACAGGGATGCCAACTCTTACCACTCCTGTTTGATATAGTACTGGAAGTGCTAGCGATAACAATCAAACAGAATGAAGAAATAAAAAGCATCCAAATTGGAAAAGAAGAAATAAAACTGTCCTTATTCACAGATGACATTATATAATACATAGAAAACCCCAAAGACTTCATTAAAAAAGGACTAGACTTAATAAATGAATTTGGCAATGTAGCAGGATACAAAATTGACACCCAGAAATCTGTGGCCTTTTTATAAACCAATAATGAACTCACAGAAAGAGAAACAAACAAACAAACAAAAAACAATCCCATTTATCATTGCACCAAAAAAAATTAAGATACCAGGAATAAACTTAACCAATGACATAAAAGACTCAGAAAATTATAGGACATTGAAAAAAGAGATAGAGAACACACAAACAAATGGAAGAAGATACCATGTTCATAGGTTGGTAGAATCAGCATCAATAAAATATCCATACTACCCAAAGCAATCTACAGATTCAATGCAATCCCCATTAAAATACCAATGATGTAGAACAAACTCTCCAAAAATTCATCTGGAATAAAAAAAAGACCCCAAATAGCCACAGTTATCCTGAGAAAGAAGAAAAAAGTTGGAGGGATCATAATACCAGATAACAAGATATATTACCAAGCCATGATTCTCAAAACTGCCTGGTACTGGCACGAGAACAGACATATAGATCAATGGATCAGAAGAGAGAACCCAAAAATTGACCCAAGCCATTATGCTGAATTAATATTTGACATAGAAGGCAAGAGCATACAATGGAGTCAAGACAGTCTCTTCAATAAATGGTGCTGGGAAATTTGGTCAGATATATGCAAAACAATGAAAGTAGACCACCAACTTACACCATATACAAAAACAAACTCAAAATGACTAAAGGACTCAAATGTAAGATGGGAAACCATAAAAATCTTACAAGTCTCCATAGGCAGCAAAGTAGCAAACATATGTCATAGCAAAATCTTTACATATGCAGCTCCTAGTGCAATGGAAACTAAGGAGAAAATAAACAAATGGGACTACATCAAAATAAAAAGATTCTGCACAGCAAAAGATATCATCAACAAAACAACAAGAAAGCCCATTTCATGGGAGAACATATTTGCCAATGATATTTCTGATAACGGTTTAATCTCCAAAATTTACAGAGAACTCATACAACTTAACAAAAGGAAGATAAATGCTCCAATAAAAAAATGGCAAATTATCTTAAATAGACACTTTCAAAAGAGGACATACAGAATGCCCATAGGCATATGAAAATATGCTCAAAGTCACTAATCCGAGAGATGCAAATCAAAACAACAATGAGGAACCATCTCACACCTGTCAGAATGGCTATCATCAGCAAATCAATAAACAAGTGCTGGTGAGGATGTGAAGAAAAAGGAACCCTCCTGCAATTCTGGTGGAAATGCAGACTGGTGCAGCCACTGTGGAAGACAGTATGGAGTTTCCTCAAAAAATTAAAAATGGAACTCCTATTTGACCCAGGAATCCCACTTCTAGGACTATATCCCAAGAAATCAGAAACACCAATCAGAAAGGATATATGCACCCCTATGTTCATAGAAGTACAATTTACAATAACTAAGATTTGGAAACAGCCTAAATGCCCATAGTGGATGAGTGGATTAAAAAACTATGGTACAGCTACACAATGGAACTACGTTGCTATGAAAAAGAAGGAACTTTTACCATTTGCAACAGCATTGATAGAACTGGAGAGCATTAAGCTAAGCAAAATAAACCAGTAGGAGAAAGATAAATATCACAAGATCTCACTCACATGTGGGATATAATGATCAACATAATTTGATGAAAAAGGCTAGATCTACAGACAAATGGCAGGGGATAGGTCATTTAGAAAGCAAGCAAAGGACTTGTATACATGCATATTAGCATACCCAATG
>PVJN01026383.1:0-29043 GCA_004026805.1 Lasiurus borealis | reverse complement strand
AAGACTTGCTGGGGGATATATCCTTTGGCTTCTATCAGTTCGGAAAAAGTTTTGAGGTAATCCTCAGCTGCCTTCACATCCGAACTTGCTGCCTCACCAGGCCTGACAATGGAGTGAATGCCGGACCTTTTCCTGAAGTTATCAAACCAGCCTCTACTGGCTTTAAATGAGTCTTTCGATGCTTCGTCTGTGGGAGTGCGCGGGGTCTGCTCCAGCAAATCACCGTAAATCGCTCGCACCTTCTCACATATGATGCCCTGTGTTAATGTATCTCCTTTAACCTGCTTCTCCGTCACCCACACCATCAGTAGATTCTCTATCTTTTCATGGAGAGAGCTACGGAGCTTAGAAATTATTGTAACGCCCTTAGCTGGCATTATACCCTTTATCGACTCCTTCTATTTAAGCACAGTGCATATCGTTGAAGTACTATGCCCGTACTGCCTCGCCAAGTCAGCCACTCGCACACCTTGCTCATATTTTTCTATGATTTCACGCTTTAATTCAGTAGACATCATCCTCTTCTGAGCACTGACCTTTCTTTCCACTCGCTTTCTTCGGACCCATGGTTATAAAAAGGTATGTGATAAAGTATGTAAATGCACAAAAGATGCTTCGACAACGAGGTAAACAAGCACACTGACTGAGGCGTGGGAAACTATGAGACGCTCGAGTCGAGGTAAACTGGTGGGTCGTGTGCAGCCGGCCGATCCGCGAGATTACTTGTATCTCAAATGTTGCTCGTATTTCAAAGCAAAAAATCTCTTGCTCGATGGCTCGTATCTCAAAAATCTCTATGTTAGGGCACTTGTATCTGAAGGTACCACTGTACTTTTGTGGGTCTATTTCGTGACTCTATTCTATTCCATTGATCTCTGTGTCTATCTTTCTGCCAGTATCACATAGTGTCGATTACTCTAGCTATATGATAATTGGGTAGACTGATAAGCCCCACTTTATTTTTGTGTTCCAAATAGTTTTGACTATTCTAGTTCCTTGGCCTTCCTATTTAATTTTTAGAATAATATTGTGCATATGCACCAAAAATCTTCCTGGGATTTTGAAAGAAATTCTGTTAAATATGTATATCAATTTGAAAAGAATTAAAAACTTTAATCCATACATATAGTATGCCTCTCCATTTACATCTTCTTTGATTTCTTCTCAGCTTTTTGTAGTTTTAGCACATAATTTTGTACATGTTTTGTGAAACTTATACTTAAGTATTAATTTTTAAAGTAAATTGTATTGTATTATTAATTTTGGTGTCTACATGTTCATTATTATTAAATAAAAATACAAGAGCCTCCATGTGTTTATCTTGAATCTGGCAACTTTGCTAAACTTGTTAATTTAGATTTTTTTTAAATATATAGATTACTTGGGATTCTCTCTGTAGAGAGACCATCATGGCACCTGCAAATAGGGGCAGTTGTATTTCTTTTACTGTAATCCAATACTTTTTGCCTCATTGCACTGACTAGAACTTCCAGCAGTAAAAAAACAGTGCTGACAGTGAACATCCTTGCTCTTGATATTAAAGGGAAGTCATTTAATTTTTTATTATGATTATAATGCTAGCTGTATAAGTTTTTACATGCTTTTTATCAAGTTGAGGAGTTTTCATTCTTTTATTCTGAGAGTTGTGGGTTTTTTTCAAAACATGAATGGGCATTGAATTTTGTCATATGATTTTCTACTTTGGTTGACATCATTATGTGATTTTTTCCCCCTCTTTTGCCTGTTTAAATGGTGGATTGATTGATTTTCTAATATTAAACCAATATTGAATCCCTCAAGCCCACTTGGTCATGGTGTATATTTCCTTTTATATATTGCTGAATTCTTGTTTGCTAACATTTTGTTAAGGATTATGATCTGGGATATTGGTGTGAAGTGTGTTTGTGTGTGTGTATGTGTGTGTGTGTGTGGATGTGTCTAGTTTTCTGATTAGGATAATACTAGCTTTCATAAAATGAATTGGAAAGTGTTTCTTTCTCTTATTTTCTGGAAGAGGTTGTGTTGAATTATTGTTAATTCTTTTTTAAATGTTTTGTAAAATTCTCTAGTGAAACCATTTGGTTCTGGAGATTTCTTTTTTCAGAGTTTTAAAATTATGAAATTAATTAACTTAGTTATAGGGCTATTTAAAATTTGAATTTCATATTGAGTGAGTCATGGTGGTTTATATTTTCAAGGAAGTTGTCTTTCATCTATATTTTCAAATTTACATGTATAGAGTTGTTTTAGATTTTCCTTTATTACCCTCTTGATGTGTGTAAGAGTTATAGAGGTATCCCGTGTTTCATTCTTATAGCTTGGCCAAAACAGCCTTCTTGGCTCCCAAGTCAGCTTTGCTGGGTGGGTGAAGATGGGGCTGCAACTTTCTCCTGTGGCTCTGGCTAGTGTAGTGTGGTTATTGCTGCATTGTTAGACTGCACTTTCCCTGGCCCATAGGCTAGAAAGACTAGATTTTGTTGAGGCTTTTTCTGTGTCCCTTTGTGTTTCCAGGTTGCTGGCTTCTTTGGTTCTGAGTCTGGGATCTAGAGGCTAAAAGTAACAGCAATAAACCTTGGGACCGAGTCCTAGCAGGTCTGCCTTCTCACCACCTTTCAAGGTCGTCTTATGTTTATTTTACACATAATGTCCAGGGCTTTTCATTGTACTTAGTGAGAGAAATAGAGAAAAATACATCTCTTCCATCTTTCTGGAGATTGAAGTCAAAACCTTTTCACTTTTAAGTAACCTAATGGGTGTTTCATGGGATCTGTTACATTTAGGAAGTTTATAGTGAAGTTGAGAGAATATAGTTAACATACATGAACTAGGGATCAGGATAAGACCAATTTAATTTAGTGCTAACCTGTGAAGTGTCAGAACATCAGGACAATAAGGATTCAAAAAAGAAAGGGAACCAAACAAAAATAGGACAAACATCTGCATGTTCATGTACAGTGTAAAATGTTTTGTTTAGATAGTCAAATGAGTACTCTTGCTTCATAACAGTTGGAGGTTTGAAAATTAACTTAAAATTACATGACATATTTAGTGCTTTTTATTTGCATACACAGACTCATTTCCATGATATTACCAACCGTACTCAATTCTATGATTGTACTGAATAGATTTGTTCAAAGATTAGTATCACGGTAAGTCATATAGTATATGAACGGTGCATTGCACAGTCCAGTTCCTATGTGGACTGAGGCTCTAAGGATATGTGCCGAATTCCAGATGTATGAAGACATCTATTTTAAGATAGAAAATCCATCAGTCTTCCAGGGATTCCCAGAGATATTTTGATCTGCTCTAGACATTTTTATTCCGGTGTGTTGGCATTGTGTTAACATGGCCTTGGTCTCATATAACTTTGAGGAATAAAAGATGTGTACATTGCTGGCATAATGTGACGTGTGGCTTTAAGGAGGGTGCAGGGTGCCTGGAAGAGTGTGTGCTTGGAAATTGTGCTCCTCGGGCCCCTTGGCTTCATTCTTGCCTTTCTCTGCCCCCATTCCACAGTCTTCCCCTCTCTGTGCTTCATAGTAACCATGAAGGCCTCTCCGGACATGTTCCTCATCATAAAGGTGGCAAATCTTAGTCTAGGTCATTAGCCTCTCTGATTCACTGTTCCAAGCTATAAAATGGCGAGTGTAATGTCTGTAGCCTTTCCCCAGTCCAAAAAAAAAGAGTCCTAGCAAGATTTACAAAAATGGTCACTTTTGCTAAGGAAGATATATCTGCCCCCAGAAATTAAAGCCTATGCTTTCTTGTGACTTTCTTCAGCCAATACTGTTCCTTAGGCCTCAGCTCATCTATCTGTAAGTCTTTCGTTCCAGGAACTGTCTTCCAGGAATAAGAGAGACATTCTTGGTAATGTGTATTTAGCTCCTAAGAGGATAATCATGTGGGCCTACCCTATAAAGATAATAGGATAAGATTGTTGGCCAGTTAGAAATTGCATTCAGTTATAACAGAAACCTTGAAAGAAAAGCAACTTAAACAAATGGTTTCTTTTTTGTTACATGAAAGAGGTAGGTAGTGTGAGGCTAGAATGACAATTCACTGAGCCATTAATAAACCAGACTCCTTCGTCATTCTCAATATAGCTTCTGGTCACAAAGTGGTTATTGGAACTGCAGCTACCACTTCTCCATTCTGGCTATTAAGAAAATGAAGAGAAGAAGCAAAGGGCATTAACCAGCTCAGTTATCCCTATTTTGTAGTTCTTAAGTCTCACAAAGAACTTTTACTTGCATCAGATTGGCCCAAAGTTAGCTATGTGGTTTCCTATTTCCAGGTGAGGATGGGAAAAGACTTTTTTTTTTGCCTGAGCACATTTCCACCACTTCACTCAAACAGGGATATTAGTTGCTTTTTTTTTTAAAGTGATTGTTTATATTCTTGTCAAAGCAAGAATGTTCTCAGCACTGGCCATTGTGGCTCTTTTGGTTGGATCGTGCACCAAAGAATCTTGGGTTCTATTCCCAGTCAGTGCATACCTAGGTTGTGGGTTCCATCTCCCACTGGGATGAGATACGGAGGCAACCAATTTATATTTCTCTCTCTCTCTCTCTCTCTCTCTCTCTCTCTCTCTCTCTCTCTCTCTCTCTCTCTTTCTCTCTCTCTCTCCTCTCTTTCTTTTGCTCTCCTTCTCTTCTTTCCTCCCTCTCCCTTCCTCTCCTTGGACAAGGATTGAAAAAAAGTTGCCAGGTCACTGGGAAAGTCCACAGATTCAAGTAGCTGAATTAAAGGGTGTTTCTTCACAAGTTCCCATTTGTCCTCTGAGCTGTAAACCTAATTTCTACTAGTGTTAACCCGTGTACTTCATATAGCAGCTTACCATGCAAAGCACTGTCATGGCCATGACCCCATTTTACTCCTTTCCACATCCCAGTGAGATGGTATGAATGGTGTCATTCCACCTTGCAGGGGAAGATAAGACTCAGATTTACAGTGACTGGCCATGGCCACACTGCAGTAGGGCTGAGGCTCTAGGTCTTCTGACTGCAAACCCCAAGCTCCTTTTTTCACAGTACCTATCTCATAACCTTCTATCCATATATATTTTCTAATGTAATATATACACATCTGTCTCTATAGTCTCATTTGATGCTGTGTGGATGAGACCGAAGGTCCTTATCATTGCCATTCTATCGCTGTGGAAATTGAAAGATAACAGTTAATAGAGGAAGTAGACTAGGGCTGGAACCCCTAGAGCAAACCCACAACAGAGCCCTTTATTTGGGGATGACTCCCTGGAATGGTGGGGGTCCCTCGAGGGCGCTTCTCACACAGGCAATGAGCACAGTCTGGGAGGGTGAGGGTAGGTTGTTTCTCTCCCCGCCACCTCCTCCATGAAGTCCTGAGCTCCCACACTCCTGCTGGCCCCACAGGATGCCCCAGCAGCCTCAGTGTAAATCACATGAAGGAGGAGAAAATGTTCCCGAGGGATTACCCTGAGAAATGTTTTCTTTTCCCAGGAGATATATTTGACACCAGATAAAGGGCCCGTGTGGAAAACAAACTCTCCAATGTGGTGCTCAGTGCTACTGCTTGCTTTTCCCCTCTCTGCCCTCCTCCTCCCTCTCCCTCCCTCCCATCTCTCTCTCTCTCTCTCTCTCTCTCTCTCTCTCTCTCTCTCTCTCTCACACACACACACACACACACACACATGCATTTGTAAACTAACTCCCTTCCATGGGAATTTGCTTACTGTAAACTAACTCCCTTCCATGGGAATTTGCTTTCCAGAAAGTACTTTTCTCTGGGACAGTGGTTCTCAACCTTCCTAACTCTTTAATACAGTTCTTTATGTTGTGGTGATCCCCAACCATAAAATTATTTTTGTTGCTACTTCATAACTGTACGTAATTTGCTACTGTTATGAATCTTAATGTAAATATCTGTGTTTTCTGATGATCTTAGGAGACCCTGCTAGCTGTTCGCAACCCACGGGTTGAGAACCGCTGCTCTGGGATCACCATCTCAGTTACCTTCTTGGTTCCATATCCCCAGGCCCTATTATTCCTCCAAATGGACATAAACTCCAAACCTTGCTCACAACTATTTCTGAGGAAGGACTTACCTTGAGATAAGCTTGTTTTAGAGACTTGTTGGCAATAGTGACCTAGATTCCTGACAACTTGGTAAGAATCCTTAACTTCTGGCCCAAATGCCATCAGTATCAATGGCAGCCAATTTGGTGTGCTCAGCCCTCTCCTGACCTAGACCAGGATTCAGTCTGAGCAGAGGCTCTGCCTGTCCTGCCCCTTCTGGCCCCAGAGAGGTGTGCAAGTATCAGAAGATCAATAACCTGTTTCTAGAAGAGTTCAGCACCATACAGCCACAATGTCCTTATCTGTACAATGGGGTGAAGAGTCCAGCGTCTCTGACCTCAAGGCATGTTAGGGGCCAAAGTTGGTTACTTAGCTAGGTCACTAAGTAACCAACTTGAGCTTTCTTTGGTAAATAAGACTGTTTCTTCCAAGAAGAACTCCTTGATCTGCCCAATTTATAATGAACTCGCCTCTTTAAGTTTGGAATGCTCATTGACAATGTGACTCATGCCCAGGCTGCTCTGTTTGGTGAGTGAAGGTCTCCTGCCTGCATAGCAATAGTCAAGTCTTCTCTCACCCACCACCCTTCATTCTCATAACCCCCACTGGGACCTCGGCCCTCTCAGGGTCCTCCTCAGTACCTAGCACAGGGTTTTGCCAGCCTAGCCGGGGAACTTTTGCTTGGTGATACATATAACTCCATAAATTATGATTTGCCTAGCATTGTGCTGGGTATTTTGTCTCTATGCTTGTACTGGAATACTCCCAACATTCCAAGAAGATGTATCCCTCCTTCAAAGATGAGCAAAGTTAAGTTTCATGATAATTTAATAATTACCCAACATTACCCAGAACCGATATTTGAACCCACATCGTGGATGGAAGCTTTGTGGAAAGCAGCCCTGCAACAGCTGATCCATCTGCAGCCAGCAGTGCTATGGTGCTCCTAGAGGCATGCCTCACCTTCAGTGACTCCCTGGTTATCTCTCCGTTTCCCAAATCTGCGATGGCCCTTTGGCTGAATAGGTGCTGTGAGGATAAGAATGACTTTTTAGTCTATAAATCTTGCTGTGAGGAGAATGACCAGCCAGCAGAGGGAATTCTAAAGAGCCCAGCATAGCTCTGTCAGAGAGCTCAGCCTCCCTCTGCCCTCTTGCCACTTCCTCCAGGCGTTCCCTTCCACCTCTGGACTGGGACAACTGGTGAAATGTCACTTCCTTCAATTAAGGAAAGGGGCCTCCGTTGATTCCTAACAGCAGAATGGTCATCCAAGAGAACTTACAAAACACTCTCTGAATCCCTCAAGTGCTGAGAAATCCAGACCAGCTGGATGACATTTTCCTCCCAGAGCTCATAAAGCTACAACAATTAAGAGGAAAGGGCTTGGCACCACCGGGTTGGGTGGAGTTCAGCTCTGAGCTCTGGAGAAGCTGCCCAAGGCCCTGGGTGACCTCCTTCCTCTGCCCCCGTGCCCCCTTTCCCCGGATGCCGGTGCCTCCCTGCTTCCCAGCCCGGTGCCAAAATACTGTGGGTCAGTGGTCAGGTCCTGTCTGGTTTCAGTTTCTTTCCTTCAATCTTGCAAAGGAGGAAGTGGAGCTAGAAGGGAAAGACGGCATAGACTGCAGGTCGAAGCCCAGGATGAGTGAGTGGTTTCACTGGTTCCAGACTCTGTGACCGCCACAATGTCCTTATCTGTCCAATGCGGTGAAGAGTCCAGCGTCTCTGACCTCAAGGCATGTTAGGGGCCAAAGTGAATGATAAGGTATGACAATAGTTCCTTGGATTTCCCATGAACCCTTGAGAGTCAGCATGTAAATTATTCATAGCAGCCCCAGTCTGACAGGCTCAGCTTCTTCCCGCTCCATCAGTGGGTGTGCTTAGGAAATGGGTTATAAAGTTACCCTGAGTGTAAACCATAACTAGGAAAATAAATTTCTGTCAAGACATGTATCGTAGCGTTTCAGTGCCGAAGGAAACCTTAAAAGTTCATGTATTATAATGATACCAAAACTAATAGAACCAGGTTCAGGTCATCTGTTGTTTGGGATTGTGCTTTCCTGCCGCATAAGGAATTGGGAATCCATTAGGTAGTGCCATCCTCCTCTCCTGAAGGCCATTTACTTTCCAAAGGATTGTGATATTGTCCCACCGAAACCCCTGAGAAGGAAGGCAGGAATGGTTATCCTAAATTTTGCAGACTTGGGAACTGATATGCAAAAACTTTAAACAGTTTTGCCAAAGTCACACAGTAAACTGAAAGTGGAACTTGAGCACAATTCAGGTCTAACCCCCTGATTCAGGGCCCCATGCATAAATTACAGTGAACTCAGAAGTATAACAGTCCCCATCTCTAAATAAAACACAGGAGCTTCTTGTCACAAAGCATAATTAGAACGGGAAAGAGCCACTAAAAATAAATCCTGTGGCTCAGTTGGTTAGGCATCATCCCATGCACCAAAGGGTTGCTGATTCAATTCTTGATCAGGGCATTGTGGGTTGTGGGTTCAATCCCTGGTAGGGGGCATTTAGGAGATATGTAATCGATGTTTCCCTTTTCCATTGTTTCTCTCTCCCTCCCTCTTCCTTCCTCTCTCATCCTTCCTTTTTAATTTTTTAAAAATTAAAAAATCAAATGAATTCTGAGATTTTATAGTAAATACATAGTAAAAAACATGAAAAATTATAATGAAAATATGCACTGGAGAAAATAAAAGGGGGTTATAGTTGCTGTTATATGTAAAATATTAGAATAAACAATAAAACATGAATTTGTTGGGGCATAATTTTTCTTGCACAATATTATTATGGCACCAGAAGACATATTTTAATTAACTTTTCCTTTTCAAAGTGCAAGTGCATGGAGTCCCTTCATCACACATTGCAAGGTCTCTACCTTCATCCTTTGGTATTGAAACCTTTCTTTTTGGAATCCCAGCACCTCTTTGTGTTTCTGCCCTCAGTGTCTGTTCACTGGCTAACCAGCCAGGTCCTTTCCAGTTAGTGGCTCTCCCTGTGACTTGAGTAGTTCTCCAACATCATGTTAATCAAGCTGGTCAGATTCAGTAGATTGTGCAAAGTTTGAAGCTTTATTTTGTGAAAGATACTCTTGTAGTAAGAAGGAATGTTTGAAGATGAAGTAATTTTAAAAGAAATCCATTCATTACTGAATATTTTTGTGTTGGATGACTTTTTTGTTGTTGTTGTTTGTTTATCTCATAACTCAAGGGTAGGGGCAAGGAATTTTCTGATGACAAGAGCTATTCTTCCACCTCGCTCCTTATTTCTAGCCAAGCTCTGGGAGGTTCAGTTAGGTTGGATTATTCATTAAGTGAGGCATCTAAGCTTGTATTTATAGTCCTTGTCCATCCTTGATCAGCTCAGAACCTACACAATTTGTTGTCGATTTTGATGAGGAGTAAGTGTTCTCAGAACCCCTACTTTTCTTTGCCTAGAACGTTATTTCCAGACTAACAATCTGTGTTTTCTTGGTACCATTGCTATTTTCAGTAGTCATAGCCCTTGGACCATTAAATGGCTGGGTTCAGAGCAGTGATACACAAGTAGAGAGTGAAGGCAGAATCTTATAAATCCAGTGCAGATGGTGATTCTCTCCACCACATTCAATGAATGTAGATTGAGTAACCTGGAAGAAACCAGTTTCCCTCATAGGTCAGGTAGTATATAATCCATTCATTTATTCAAGTGGTTATATAACCAAGAAACCTTTACTGAACAGCTAATAAGTGATAAACATTACTCTAAGTTTTGTGAGGGTAGAAATGGGTAAAATATAATTGTTATCTCCAAGAAACTTAAAATACAGTTGAAGAGAAAGGATGGTACACATGAGACATTGATTAATAGCAACCACCTCAATGTCCAATTACTATTAGTAGTTTTACATAGTTATACTTGGAAAATGCATTATTATTTATAATTATGTCTGCCTGTATCTCCCAGGCATTCTACAAGGTAATTTGGGTTAGTATTGATAAGGTTTAATTTATAGATGAGAAAACTGAAGTTCAGACTAATGGACATGTATTTGGTAAAGCCATGTTTCTCTTTATTGAGTCCAGTGCTCTTTCTAGAACACCCATTTGTTAATAGCCTTTATAAAAATATCAGAGTTGTTATTCAGAAATGGAATATTCATACATGCTTCAACGTGCATGAACCTCAAAAACATTATGGTCCCAGAATATGAAATATTGTGTCATCTGTGTGTATGTAACATTCAAAAGAGCAACTCTATAGAAACAGAAAGCAGATTGGGGCTGGGGCCAACGAGGAATGGGGAGTAATTGCTTGATGGTATGGGGTTTTATTTTGTGATGATGAAAATATTTGAGGCCTTGGCCAGTTGGTTTAGTTAGTTGGAGCATCATTCCATATACCAAAAGGTTGTGGGTTTGATTCCTGGTCAGGGCACATACCTGGGTTGTGGTGTGATTCCCAATAAGATTGGGTCTGAGAGGCAACTGATTGATCTGTCTCTCTCTTTCAAAATCACTTGAGCCCTAACTGGTTTGGCTCAGTGGATAGATCATCAGTCTGCAAACTGAAAGGTCCCAGGTTCGATTCTAGTCAAGGGCATGTACCTTGATTATGGGCATATCCCTAGTAAGAAGTGTGCAGGCAGCTGATTGATGTTTCTCTCGCATCGATGTTTCTGACTCTCTATCCCTCTCCCTTTCTCTCTGTAAAAAATCAATAAAATATATTTTAAAACATATCTTCAGGATAAAATCAGAAAGAAAATGTTTGGACACTTCATAGAAATAATGATTGTACAATGTCAGAATGTACTAAATGTTACTCTGTTACTCACTTTTAAAAGTTTACATTTGTATCATAGGGATTTCACTTCAATAATAATTTTAAAAAAAAGAATTTAAAAGATACCAGTGTTGAATAACCAAAGAAGAAATGACAGGAGTCCAGGTATGAGGACTCCTGGCGGGTTGCATTGCCTTCTCACATGCTCTCATAGCTTCTGTGCTTCTCCTTTGCAGCACCATTGGCTGTTGGATGTCTGTCTTCCCCATTAGCCTCTGAGCTTCATGAGCACTGGGCCATCTTTTCACCAGCTACCTACCACCTCCGTGTCTGGTACAGAGCAGTGACTCAGGAAATGAAAATAGCGCTGGATCTAGTGGCCTTTCATGCCTTAATTACTGTGTTTTTTTTTTTTTTTTTAACCACTCTGGGTCTCAATTGCCTAGACCAGTGGTCAGCAAACTCTTTAGTCAACAGAACCAAACATCAACAGTACAACGATTGAAATTTCTTTTGAGAGCTAAATTTTTTTAAACTTAAACTTGTTTTAATGCCACTTCTTCAAAATAGACTCGCCCAGGCCATGGTATTTTGTGGAAAAGCCACACTCAAGGGGCCAAAGAGCTGCATGTGGCTTGTGAGCCACAGTTTGCCGACCACAGGCCTAGGCTTCAGCTCTTCACTCAGCTGATTTGCTCAGCTCAGCAGACACAATGCAATTGTTGCTGCCCTGAGGACAATGCTGCTGTGAATTCCATCACTGCCAGAGGATCCATTTGTTCTGGGCAAGTGGTACCAATACATTATTTTTGTGGAACCAGTGGGATTTTTTTCTCTGAGGCAATGTTGCCAGGTCCTATTGTGTTCTACAAGGAAAGGGGAAAACAGTGAGGATAAGCTACTATTTTGATCAGCTCTAAAAGAATCTTTAAAGAGCAGACAATGGAATGCTGTCAGGCCTTTTATGGACCGGCCCCTTCATGGTCATAAAGCTGTTTTCCATTTTGTAACTGAGATTTAACCTCAGAGAAGCAAGGCAGTACCAACCTTCCTCATTTTATAGATCAGAAAACTGGGGTCTCAGATGAATGATTCATTCATAGCCCACTGTGAGTTGTGACTGGGCTGAGGTTAGACCAGAACGTCTGTGCACTTAGCCTCCTCTGGAATGAGCTGCTGAGTCAAGCTTCAGGGTCTTTCCCGGTGGTCTCAGCAGACAGGGACAGTCGCCATCTGGAACGGGTTAGTTTCACTCCTGCCTGGAGGCTGGAGGATGGACTAAATGACCCCTGCAGGTCCCTTTCTTCCCTAGGCCTCTCCAATTACCTTCTCTAATTTCCAGCAAACATGCTTTCTCTAGGGAAAAATGAATCCGGGGCTCTAGCTTCCCTTGGGAGTCTGTAAACGATTTCACTTTCCAGTGGGGAATATGAGCTCCATGAGAGAAAATGCTCAGCCGCTGTCAGAAGGGAACATTTCAACAACAACACACCATATATTTAGATTCTCCCTAGCAACTAATGCGCCTAGTGGGTGCAGCAGTCTGGGAGGCACACCCGAGTCCTCTTTCTGGACCCCCTTCCCCTGCCCCCTATCCATAGGGCTCTTAATTAGTTCATGCAGGGCCCCTCCCTGCCTGGCATGGGCACTTGAGATTAATGAGGCCTCTGCACAAGTCACAGCTTTATCCTTGTGAGCTCAGCATCTTGTACAGCCTGAGAATGTGGGCCACTGTTCCACATTTCTTCCTGATTCTGAATTCTCCGGATTTCTGTTTTCTGAACTCAAACTAGACACATGACCTGACAAAGGATTACTCTGATGCTTTTGGGTTTAAGATTAATAATATTATTAGCTTCTATTAAAACTATTTACCAAATATTTATTTTGCTTAGCACTGTACATGTATTATTTCAGTTGCTCTCACAGCCACCACACCAAGAAGTGAGGCTCAGAGACCGTGAGTGTGTTGTCTAAGATCACCCAGCAAGTAAGTGGCAGAGTGAGGAATCTGACTCCACAGCTCACATTCTTCACCACAACACTAAACTCCTGTATGTAATTATGGGCTTTGCAAAGACTCACATATCATTTTGACACTAAAAACACTGGCATTTCCCAGATACCTTTATTTTTAAATCCTTTTTTATATTGAAAATGTTTAATCATACAGAAAAGTTAGAATAGGAAATGAGTTCCCATCCCCCAGGTTCAACAATTACAACATTTTGCCACACTTACTTCATCTGGCCATTTCTTCTTTTCTTTTTTTCCCCCCCTCCTTCTATAGCACTTTAAAGAAAATTCCTGACATTTTGTCATTTTGCCCCTAAATACTTCCATATGTAGCTCTCTGAAAAGGGAGAAGGAGAGTGAAAGGAAGGATTTCCTACAGAATCACAAAACCAAACACCTAACACAGATAAAAATTTCTTAATATCACCTAGTATCACCAGCTCAACTCTAATTTATCCTTATGTCTCAAAAAATAACTTTTATCCATTTAACTTATTTAAATAAGTTTCCAAACAGGACCCACATACCGCATTTGGTTTTATGTCTCCTGAGTATCTTAATTTGGAATCTTCTCTTTTTTCTTTTCTGTGTCATTGATTGTTAAAGGAACTGTGTCCACTGTCCCACAGTGCCATAATCTGGGTTTGCCAGTTAGATTCCCTGTGAACTGTCATACTCTGGGTTTGCCAGTTAGATTCCCTGTGAACTGTCATACTCTGGGTTTGCCAGTTAGATTCCCTGTGAACTGCTTTCACCCCCTATAAAGCTATAGATGTAAAGGCTTGGTGAGGTGCATTTTGAGCAAAAAGACTACATGGATGGGGCAGTGTACTGCCCACTGCATCACTCCAGAAGCACATAATGTATGCTTGTCCCATTTTTAATGCTGAGAATCATTAATGTGTTTGGATGATTCCCAAATATTTTATGGCATTTGTAGACAAAAGACAGAATACATAAGTTCCACATTGTTTTACTTATTTTTATTTTTTATCCTCACTTGAGGATATGTTTATTAATTTGAGAGAAAGAGAGAGGAATATCAATGTGAGAGAGACACATCGATCCTTAGCTTCCAGTGCCTGCCCTGGTTCAACCCCCAACCTAAGTATGTTCTCTGATTGGGAATCAAACTCACTGTCTTTTAGGGTATGAGACGATGTCCCAACCAACTGAGCCACCCAGCCAGGGCTAAATTCCACATTGTTTTAGATTATCTGGACTACCTGCTATATTGTCTTGAGTGCCAGGTTTGAAGACTAATGTAGTTACCTGGGAAAAGCACAGTATTGGGGGCATTAATATGGCTGTCACCTCTAGGATCCCAAAGTCTCCTTAGGTGGCAAGTGCTGCAGCTCTGGCCCATGACAGGTGCAGACACCTTTCCCTTGAATGCTATCCTGTGGGTATGGCCCACGTTCATGAGCTAACGATCCAGGAATTGGAAGGTGCCTGGCTAACTTTAGCACTGAAGACAGGAAGTGTAAACCACATCAAAAAGAGCCAGACAGGGAGATAGTTTGAGGAAGTAGCCAGAGAAGAGAAAACATGCTCAGTACTGATGCTCTGTGAGAAAGTAATCAGGACATAGTAAGATGGCTGAACTTGGTCTAACAAAGAAATGAATTAAAAAGACTCTGCGCCCTAACTGGTTTGGCTCAGTGAATAGGACATCGGCCTGCAGACTGAAGGGTCCCAGGTTCGATTTCGGTCAAGGGCATTTACCTTGGTTGCAGGCATATTCCCAGTAAGGGTGTGCGGGAGACAGCTGATGGATGTTTCTCTCTCATCGATGTTTCTAACTATCCCTCTCCCTTCTCTGTAAAATATAAATTAAAACAAAACAACAACAACAACAAAAACTGCCAGGAACTTAATTCAGAGTGAAGAACTCTAGCAAATCATGAGATGAGTGCTTGGAACTTGGATTTATATGTGGAACCCAGCCAGGAAAGACAGAATCACAGAGTTCTCAGATGGAAGGGCCCTTAAGTCATCTGGTCCAACCCCTCAGAAAAGAGGAGTCCCTTACTTCAGGTGACAGAGGCTTATAGTTGGGACAAGAACCCAGTACCCTGTTCTCGCCAAGCACTCCTACCTGCATGCACTGTCTCTCTTCCTCCAGGAGCAGTGGAAGAGGTCTGAACTATGAAGCCAGAATTCACTGTGGTTAACCAACTCAAGCAGAACCTCAGTGACTAAGCCTATGCCTACAATTTGCTGAACTCTGTATAGCTTGTGCCCTGGTATTCCTCTCACTTTGTGATCTAATTAGTATGGATGATGATATGCTAGAGGAGAGGAACTGTAGAAGGTGTGGATGTGGCTCTGTAGTTCCCTTGTCTAGGTTTTAAAAATGAGACCGTTGTACATCTCATCCTTTGTCTCATTTCAGCAATTAAGGCTGGAGGAGAGGGATAAATCTAGACTCAACAGTGCATGGTGTCACTGTTGGTTATTTCTTGGTAAGTGATGCTCCACTTGAAGGCAGGGACCTTGAATCAGTCACCTTTATCTTCCTAGTATTTAGCAGAGAAAGAAGCACAGAAAATAAATGATATTTAATAAATATGGCTAGTTGAATGAATGAGTACCCACCCTAAGAGGTACACCATATTAACCACATACTTATATCTTAATCCATGCCTCCTCACTGAGATCAGCACTATGTTCCAGAACAGTGGTCCACAGATGGTGCTTGCTTATTCAATCCCCCACCCAACACACACAAAATTTTAAAAATTATGTAGTCACTCTTTCAGTTGTAATTTAACATGCAGAAGTTTGTATCAAAAGTTTGAATATGTAGTTACAATGAATATAATTTCCAGAGTGTTATAACTATAGGCATCTTACCTAATAATAGATAAACATATAAATTTACCATACCTCTGCTAAGCCCACAGCCAATCATAGTGAGTATGCAAATTAAAAGACCAAAGATGGCTACCACCCAGCTGCTTCCAGGGGCCGTGGCCAGGCAGGGAAGGACACCTGCTATAAGAGGGAGGGCAAAGGGATCTATAGGAGCGGCACTCTGGCCACAGTGAAGACAAGACTGCAGATTCCGGAGTCTGTAGTGAAGCAGCAAAGACTAACCTGCTGGAGTCTGCAGCAAAGACGAAGAAGGCAGACTCTGGCTGGAGCAAAGGCTTGGGTCCTGGGTGCCGGAGGAAAACTGGTGCTGGAATCAAAGCGAAGGAAGGCCTATTGCATGAACCTCTTCATGCAATGGACCTCTAGTTTTAAAATAAAATTCTTTTTTTAGTATGTTTTTATTGATTTTAGAGCGAGAGAAAGAGAGGAATAGAGAATGAGAGAGAAAGAGAAAAATATCCATTGGCTGCCTCTGCTGGTACCCTGACTCATATTCCGACCAGGGACTCATCCCACATGTGCCCTGAGGGAGAATTGAATCAACCACCTCTACATACTTGGGATGACACTCAACCAGCAGAGTCACCCTGGCCAGCTAAAATAAAATTCTTAAATCACACTTTTTACATGTATCAATGGAAAATAGTTATCATAAATATTTGATACACAAAATCATTCATTTAAAAATTTATGAACAAATACTTCTGTCTGATTAGAAATTTACTTTGTTTCCATTTCTCTATGAGATTATACTTCTATTCCACTTGACCTTTTGGAATTTTTTTCAATTAAAGTATGTTCAGAAACCTAATTTTTCAAAGTTCTTATAACTTTTCTAATTTTCAAAAATAGTATTCTGTATTAGATTATTATTAGCATGCATTTGGTCAACACAATATAAAATATACATTTTTCCAGGAAAATTTTAAATGTAAAAAATATCAATATAGACCATATTCTGGGTCATAAACCTGAACAAATTTTAAAGAATTGAAATGATAAAGATTATATTCTCCAACTACAGTGGAATCAAACTAAATATTAATAAGATAAAAATAATAGGAAATATCAAAACATTTCTTCATAATTCATGGGAAGAGAGGAAATCTCAAAAGAAATCCAAAAATACATTGAACTGATAGAAAGTGAAAATGCAACATATCAAAAGTTCTGAGATAAGCTAAGTAGTTTGTAGCACTAAATATGTATCACTAAATGCTTATGTTAAAAAAAAAAAAGAGGGAGGTCATATCAATAACCAGATCTCCTACCTCAAGAACTTAAGAGACTGAAGAACAAATAAACTCTAGAGTGAGCAGAAGGAAAGTGATAATAAAGATAAGAGCAGAGATCCATAAAATCTGAAAACCAAAAACAGTAGAGAAAATATGTGAAATAAAAAGCTGATTCTTTGGAAAGATCAATAAAATTGACAAACTCCCAGAAAGAAAAAGAGAAAAGACATAAGTGACCAATATAAGGAATGAAATGGGCTATCACTACAGAGCCAAAAAGACACCAAATGATAAGTAATTCTCCAACCTATTATCATAAGCTTGACAAGTTAGTATGCAAATTAGAAGGCCAAAGATAGCCTCAAAAATACAAACTTGCAAAAAATTACAATTCATCCAGTATGAAATAGATGATTTGAATAATCTATAATCATTAAGGCATCGAATTTGTAATTTTATAATTCTTCCACCAAAAATCTCAACTCAGTAAAGAGTTTTACCAAACATTTTAAAAAGAATTAATACTAATGCTACACAATCTCTTCCAAAAAACAGGAGAGGAGAAACACTATACAATTCACTTTATAAATTTAGTATTATCATGATACCAAAATTGAACAAAGATGGTAGAAAAAAAGAAAAAGAACTATAGGTCAATAAATTTCATAAATATAGACAAAAATTCTTAATAAAATATTAGCAAATAAGTCATCAGTATATCAAAATTATACATCATGACCATGGGGATTTATTCTAGAGATGTAAAACTGGCTCAATATTTTAAAATTTATCAATCAGCCATACTAACAAGTAAAAGAAGAAAAATTATATGATTGCTTTGGCTAGGTTGCTCAGCTGATTGGAGTGTTCTCCTGTATACCAAAAGGTTGCAGGTTCCATTCCCTGATACGGCACATGCCTAAGCTGCAGGTTTGATCCCCTGTCATGGAACATATGAGAGGCAACTAATGGATGTTTCTCTCCTCTCTCTCCTCACCTCTCTCCCCCTTTTCTCTCTCTAAAATCAATAAAAAGAAAGAAACCATCAACAAAACAACAAGAAAGCCCACTGTATGGGAGTGCATATTTGTAAATGTTATCACTGATAAAGGTTTAATCTCCAACATGAACAGGGGACTTATACAACTTAATAAAAGGAAGATAAATGATCCAATAAAAAAAATGGGCAACAGACCTAAATAGAATCTTTTTGAAAGAAGACAGAAGGCCAAGAAACACATGAAAACATGCTCAAAGTCACTAATCACCTGAGAGATGCAAATCAAAATGACAATGCGGTACTCATCTGTCAGAAAGGCAACCATCAACAAATCAACAATTGACAAGCATTGGCAAGGATGTGGAGAAAAAGGAACCCTAGTGCACTGCTGGTGGGAATGCAGATTGGTGTAGCCACTGTGGAGAAGAGTATGGAGTTTCCTCAAAAAACTAGAAATGGAGCTCCCATTTAACCCAGTAATGCCACTTCTAGGATTATACCCCAAGAAACTAGAAACACCAGTCAGAAAGGATATATGCACCCATCTGTTCATAGCAGCACAATTCACCATAGCTAAGATTTGGAAACAGCCTAAATGCCCATCAGCAGATGAGTGGATTAGAAAACCATGGTATACACAATGGAATACTATGCTGCTATAAAAAAAGAAGGAATTCTTAACATTTGCAGCAGCACGGATGGACCTGGAAAGTATTATGTATGCTAAGTGAAATAAACCAGGCAATGAAAGAAAAATATCACATGATCTCACTCATTTATGGAAAATAAAAAACATTACCTGATGAATAAAAGGATAGATATAGAGGCAGTAAAGCACTGAACAGGCTATCAAATTACAGCAGGAAGCTTGGGGAGTGTTGGGGAGGGAGGGAAATAGATCAACCAAAGGATATGTATGCACACAAGACACTGGGAGGTGGGGTGGGTTGAGGGCATGCGACAAGGGTTAGAGGAGGCTGGGTGAAGGTCAATGGGGAAAAATGAGATATATGTACTAATATATGTAATATATTAATATATGTAATATTTTAAACAATAAAAAAATAAAATCAATAAAAATATATCTTCAGTGAGGATTTAAAAAAAAAGAGAAGAAAACTATGATCATTCATATCACCCAATGCAGAAAAAGCATTTGTCAGAAGTCAACACCCATTTGTGATAAAAACTCCCCAGGGAAGGAAGAGAGGCAGAAATAAAGAGGAACTTCCTTAACTTGATGAACATGTACAAAAAACCTGCAGCTAACATTATACTTAAAGATGCTTTCCCCTGCTCTACCGGTGTTGCTTAGTGGTTAAGCGTTGAACTATAAACCACGAGTTCACAGTTCAATTCCCAGTCAGAGCACATGCCCAGGTTTCAGGCTCAATCCTTAGTAAGGGCATGCAGGAAGCAGCCTATCAATGATTCTCCCTCATCATTGATGTTTCTAACTCTTCCTCTCCCTTCCTCTCTGAAATAAATAAAAAAATATTTTTTAAAAAAGAAAGATGCTTTCTCCCTATTGTTGGAAATAAGACAATGCTGTCTGCCTGCACTGCCCTAATTCAATATAGTGCTGCAAGTCTGCCAGGGCAACAAGGCAATAAAAGGAAATAAGCATATAGATCAGGGGGAAAAAAGAAATATAACTAACCCTATTTACAGATGACATGATTGTCTATGAAGGAAATCCCAAGAAATCTACAATATTCTGCTAGAATTGATAAGTGATTTGGCAAGGTCACAGAATATGAGATAAACATACAAAAATCAATCAGTTGTATTCTCATATACTGTCAAAAAGCAAGTAAACACCAAAATTAAAAAGATAGTGCCATATTATAATTGCTCAAAAAACTGAAATATGTATAAATCTAGAAAACATGTATAAGGCTTAAACACCTAAAATTATAAAGTGCTGATTAAGTCAATAAGATCTAAATAGACATGCAATGTTTTTATTTATTGAAAGACTTAACATAATAAATATGTCAATTCTTCTCCCAAATAGGCACACATGTAAAATATATTTTTAAATAAAAACCCCAGGAAGATTTTGGTAAATATTCTCAAAATGATTCTAAAATTTATATGAAAAGCAAAGGAATAAAAACAGAACAATTTTAAGAAAGAAAAGCTAGGGTTTTTTTTTTGTTTTTTTTGTTTTTTGGAAAATGGTGGTGGAATAGACGGACGCGTCTGGAGCTTTGTCGCTGGACAGAGGGAGAGAGAGCAGCTGAGAGTGTTTGTTGGCAAGTTAAGAGTCAGTTATTCTCCAGGAGAAGGCAGGGAACTGCTGGATGGGGCTCTCCTGGCCAGGCAGCCCCACTGCCACGGGGTTTTTGTCTGCTGGAGCCACCATCTTGCAGGGGGAGGTGGATATCTGTGGTGGTCTGAAAGCTGCGACTGGCTGAAACACCCACTGAACAGCCGGAGACCCAGAACACTGCTCTCCAATCGGCACAGACACGCAGCGGATTCAGAGATCCACGTGGCACACGAAAAGGTCATATTTCGCCTGGAGTATAAGGTGAGGTCCCCTGCCCCTCAGAACAGAGACGTGCACAGTGTGAGAGCCGGGCTGCAGGAAAGCTGCCTCTGGAGAGGTCCACAGGGGTGGGCAGGGCATGATGCCTAAGTGTGGAGGCAAACTCTCCAAGCTGTTGACAGAGGGGATCTCTGGAAAATGACTCGTTTTTTATCTGAGGCAGAGGGACAGCCTGGGAGTTATTACAGTGTCCCGGATGCAAAATCCCCACAAACCGGCTTTGAGAACCACAGAGTAACAGGATCTGAGCACAGCCTAGAGAGATCCTGTGCTTAGTCTCAGAGGTCAATTCCAAAAAACTGCCACCCAGTGGATGACGCACAAATTGACTCTCGCATAACCACAAAAGAATAAAGAGATTAAAACGTCAACAGTGCAACACAGGGAACTGCAATACCTTCCCTACTGGGAAACAGGAGTGCCAAGCAGAATAATAGTGGAAGTGAATGACCACTCTATTTTTTTTCTTTTTCGTTTTTATTTTTTAAATTTTTTTCATTTTTACATATTTTAATTAAAAGACTTTTTTTCTTTCCACCTCAATTGATTTTACCTTTTTGATTATTACATTTTTGTTTTCAACTAGTATTAATTACTACTAGTATTTTACCTTTTTGGACATTCTAATTTCATCTTTCCTTTAGCATAATTTTACTCCAACTCAACTCTACCTTTATGCCAACTCTTTCCTCGTAACTTTCCCCATTTTGTTGTCTTGTTTCTCTTTCCCTTTTCCAACTTTAGTTTCCCCCTATTCTTTCTCTTTACCTGGTTAAAATTTCACCCCACTTTTATATCTAATTTCAAATCCCCTACTACAAGCCCATAAAAACCTCTCTCCTCTTGTCTTCACTAGCCAAAAGTTGTTTTCTCTATGTCCTTTTGTTACTATTTGCCTGAACAGTGATTATATCTATTTTTTGAACTTTTTCATGAGATTGTTTTAGCGTATTGTAATTGTTTTATTTTGCTTTTTGCTTGCTTTGTTTTTTACCTCTCTTTTCCCTCGCCTCCCTCAATACCAGTTTTTATCTGCAATTTGTATTAATCTCTAGGTACTGATTGCTGGCCTTTATTGGGAGTAGTGACTCTTCTATTGGAGTTTTCTCCTGACATCTATATTTTGTTCCCCTTTCCTCTCTTATCCTCTTTTTTTTTCTCTCTGACTTTGTTTCTCTTTCTCTTTTCTTTTTCTTCTCCTTTTTTAAAATTTAATTTTATTTTATTTTTAGTTCATTTATTTTTTTTTTTTCTCCCTCTCCCAATTTGAATTTGGCACTTCTTTCCTTTTTTTTCCCTCAATTTCCTCTTCCTCTTTCTCTACTTATCTCTAATTTGTCTCTTATTGGTGGTCAACTTATTTGTGATTATTAACATCGTGAATACATTTCTGTTCTGAGTCTTGTGTGCTGTACCGAGTCGTGTTGTAGTTTGTGCCTTTGAATCAACGTAAAAGAGAGAACTACATAACCAGACACCCGGAGAAGAAAGACCATGGGCAGAAGAAGAAACAGCCAGCATACGACAGATAGGCAGGTATCACCAGAAAAGGAAGTAAATGAAATAGAAGGAGAAATAAGTCTGCCAGAGAAAAAGTTCAGAGAAATGATCATAAGGTGGATGAAAAAAATGGAAGACAAGTTCAACTTTGTAAGAGCCAAGAGGAAATGAAGAAGACCCAAGAGGAAATGAAGAAGCAGCAAGAAGAAATGCAAAAGAAGCAGGAAGAAATGCAGAAGAAACTAAAAGAAATGCAGAATAATCAGGAAGAAATGAAAAATGACATCACTGCTATAAAGAACTCAATAGAAAGCATTAAAATAGACTAGAAGAAGCAGAGGACCACATCAGTGACCTACAAGACACAGTAGGAAAAAATACCCACGTACAGCAGCTTCTAGAAAAAAAAAAGTTAAAAAGCAAGAGGAGAGCCTAAGGGAACTTTGGGATAACATGAAACAAAACAACATCCGCATAATTGGGGTTCCAGAAAGAGTGGAAACTGAACAAGGATTACAGAACCTGTTTGAAGATATAACGACAGAAAATTTCCCCAATATAGGAAAGAAAAAAACCCTACACAAATCCAAGAAGCTCAGAAAGTCCCAAGCAAAATTAACCCCAACAAACCGACACCAAGGCACATTATAATTAAATTGGCAGACACCAATGACAAAGTAAGAATCTTGAAAGCAGCCAGAGAGAAACAGAAAGTTACCAACAAAGGAACCCCTATAAAACTAGTTACTGATTTCTCCACAGAAACTCATCAGGCCAGAAGGGAATGGAATGAAATATACAAAGTCATGCAAAGGAAGGGTCTGAATCCAAGAATACTGTACCCTGCAAGACTCTCAATCAAAATTGAAGGTGAAATCAGAAGCTTCACAGACAAAAAAGGACTAAGGGAATATATTACCACCAAACCAGCAATGCAAGAAATGTTAAAGGGTCTACTGCAATAAAAAGAAAGAGGAAGCGAAGAAGGAACTCAGGGGTAAGGACTAAAAACGGTAACAGATGAGTACTTATCAATAATAACTTTAAATATAAAGGGATTAAATGCTCCAATCAAAAGACATAGGGTAACCGATTGGATAAGAAAACATGATCCATATATCTGCTGTCTGCAAGAAACCCACCTCAGGAAAAGAAATGCACACAGATTGAGGGTGAAGAGATGGAAGATGGTATTTCAGGCAAATGGAAATGAATAAAATGCTGGGGTTGCAATACTTATATCTGACAAATTAGATCTCAAAGTGAAGGACATAACAAGAGATAAAGAAGGCCACTTCATAATACTAAAGGGAACAATCCAACAAGAAGAAATAACTCTGGTAAACATATGCACCCAATATAGGAGCACCTAAATACATAAAAAAAACTCTTGGAGGATATTAAGTGAGAGATTGACAGCAATCAAATCATAGTAGGAGACTTTATTACGCCACTGTCACCATTGGACAAATCCTCTAAACAAAAAATCAGCAAAGAAACATCAATCTTAAATGACACACTAGACCAGATGGAATTAATTGACATCTTCAGAACATTTCACCCCAAAGCCACAGAATATACATTCTTCTCCAGTGCACATGGGTCATTTTCAAAGATAGATCATATGTTGGTTCATAAGAAAAGTCTCTTCAAATTTAAGAAGATAGAAATCATATCAAGCATTTTATCAAACCACAGTGGCATAAAACTGGAAATCAACTATAATAAAAACAATGGAAACAAATCAAACACATGGAGACTAAACAGCATGCCATTAAACAATGACTGAGTAACCAGAGAGATCAAGGAAGAAATAAAAAACATCCTGGCAACAAATGACAATGACAACACAACAATACAAAATTTATGGGACACAGTGAAAGCAGTCTTGAGAGGGAAGTTCATAGCCCTACAAGCCTACTGCAAAAACAAAGAAAACAATGGTAATAAATTACCAAACCCTACAACTAAAAGAGCTAGAACGAGAGCAACAAGAAAAGCCCAGTGTAAGCAGAAGGAAGGAAATAGTGAAGATTAGAGCGGTGATAAACAACACGGAGACCAAAGAAACAATTCAAAAGATCAACAAAACCAAGAGCTGGTTCTTTAAAAGGATAAACAAGATTGATGGGCCTCTAGCCAGGCTCACCAAGAAGCAAAGAGAGAAGACCCAAATTAACAAAATCAGAAATGAAAACGGAGAAATAACAACAGACCCCGCCAAAATACAAAGGATTGTTAACAAATACTATGAACAACTCTATTGCAACAAATTGGACAACCTGCAAGAAATGGACATATTCCTAGAAAAATATAACCTTCCAAAACTCAATCAGGAAGAATCTAAACATCTCAGTAGGCCAATAACTATGGAAGAAATTGAAGCAGTTATCAAAAAGCTTCCAGCAAATAAAAGCCCGGGACCAGATCGCTAAATAGGAGAGTTTTACCAAACATTCAAGGAAGAATTAAAACCTATCCTCCTCAGACTATTCAAAAATATTCAAGAAGAAGGAACACTTCCAAACACCTTCTATGAAGCCAGCATCACCCTAATACCAAAACCAGATAAAGATAACACAATGAAAGAGAATTATAGGACAATATCTCTCATGAACATAGATGCCAAAATCTTCAACAAAATTTTAGCAAATCGGATCCAGCAGTACATCAGGAAGATCATACTCCATGACCAAGTAGGATTTATCCCAGGAATGCACGGATGATACAATATCTGCAAATCAATAAATGTGATTCATCACATAGACAAATTGAGAGATAAAAATCACATAGTCATATCAATTGATGCAGAAAAGGCATTTGACAAAATCCAACACTCTTTCTTGATAAAAACTCTCAGCAAGGCAGGAATAGAAAGATCATACCTCAACATCATAAAAGCCATATATGATAAAACCACAGCTAACATCATACTCAATGGGCAAAAACTAAAACCATTTCCCCTGAGAACAGGAACAAGACAGGGATGCCCACTCTCACCTCTCCTGTTTGACATAGTACTGGAAGTATTAGCCATTGCAATTAGACAAGAAAAAGAAATAAAAGGCATCCAAATTGGAAAAGAAGAAGTAAAGCTGTCCTTATTTGCAGATGACATGATATTGTACATAAAAAAATCCAAAGGACTCCATTCCAAAACTAATTGACTTAATTAATGAATTTGGCAATGTAACAGGACACAAAATTAATGCTAAGAAGTCTGTGGCATTTCTATACACTAATAGTGAACTTACAGAGAGAGAGACTCAAAAAGCAATCCCATTTACCATCGCACCAAAAAAATTAAGATACCTAGGAATAAACCTAACTAAAGGGGTAAAAGACCTATATGTAGAAAATTACAGGACACTGAAAAAAGAGATAGAGAAAGATATTAACAGATGGAAGAGTATACCATACTCATGGATTGGGAGAATCAACATCATTAAAATGTCCATACTACCCAAAGCAATCTATGGATTCAATGCACTACCCATTAAAATACCAACGACATACTTTACAGACCTAGAAAGAATTCTTCAAAGATTCATCTGGAACAAAAAAAAGACCACGAATAGCTACAGCAATTCTGAGAAAGAAGAATAAAGTAGATGGGATCTCAATACCAGATTTCAAGCTATACTACAAAGCAACTGTTCTCAAAACAGCCTGGTACTGGCACACGAACAGACATATAGACCAATGGAATAGAATGGAGAGCCCAGATATCCACCCAAACCACTATGCTCAACTAATATTTGACAAAGGAGGCATGAACATTCAATGGAGCCAAGATAGCCTCTTCAATAAATGGTGTTGGGAAAATTGGACAGATACATGCAAAAAAAAAAAATGAAACTGGACCACCAACTTACACCAAATACAAAAATAAACTGAAAATTGATACAGGACATAAACATTAGAAGGGAAACCATAAAAATACGAGAGGAATCCACAGGCAGCACAATCTCAGATATATGCCAAAAGAACTTCTTCACTGATACTGCTCCAAAGGCAATGGATGCTAAAGAAAAAATAAACAAATGGGACTACATCAAAATAAAAAGCTTTTGCACAGCAAAAGAAACCATCATGAAAACAACAAGAAAGATCACTGTATGGGAGAACATATTTTCAAATGATATCACTGATAAAGGTTTAATCTCCAAAATCTACAGCCACCTTATGTAACTTAATAAAAGAAAGATAAACCATCCAATAAAAATATGGGCAATGGACCTAAATAGAACCTTTTTGAAATATGACAAAAGAAAGGCCAAGATACACATGAAAACATGTTCAAAGTCACTAATCATCTGAGAGATGCAAATCAAAACAACAATGCGATACCATCTTATACCAGTCAGAATGGCAATCATCAACAAATCAAGAAATGACAAGTGTTGGCGAGGATGCAGAGAAAAAGGAACCCTTGTACACTGTTGGTGGGAATGCAGACTGGTGCAGCCACTGTGGAGAACAGTATGGAGTTTCCTCAAAAAACTAAAAATGGATCTCCCATTTGACCCTGTAATCCCATTCTTAGGAATTTATCCTAAGAAATCACAAACACCAATAAGAAAGGATTTATGCATCCCTATGTTCATAGCAGCACAATTTACAATAGCTACAATTTGGAAACAGCCTAGGTGCCCATCAGCAGATGAGTGGATCCGAAAACAGTGGTACATCTACACAATGGAATTCTATGCTGCCATTAAAAAGAAGGAATTCTTACCATTTGCAGCAACCTGGTTGGAAATGGAGAGCCTTATGCTTAGTGAAATAAGCCAGTCAATGAAAGAGAAGCATCACATGATCTCACTCATTTGTGGATAATAAAGAACATTATAAACTGATGAACAAAAGGATAGGTGCAGAGGCAATAAAGCTTTAAACAGACTGTGAAATTACAGCAGGAAGATTAAAGTTAGGTGAGGTAGATAAGAGATCAATCAAAGTACTTGTATGTATACATATAAGCATAACCAATGAACAGAAACACTGGGGTGTTGGGTTATGCCTGGGAGGGAGGAGGGGCAATGGGGAGATATGTATAAAAAATTAATAAAAAAAAAAGAAAAGAAAAGCTAGAAATAAACAAACAAAACAAAATGGTCTACCTGATTTCAAGAGTTATAACTATGCCTTATGCAAAAATTAACTCAAAATGGATCATAGACTTAAATATAAATGGTAAAATTATACATATATTTATATATATAATAGCAGCAGAATCTACGAGTTCTTGGACTTGACACCAAGAGAAAATCTATAGAAAGAAAAACTGACAAATTAGGCTTTTCAGAATTTAAACTTTTGCTCTGTTTAAAGGATAAAAATCAAGCTACAGACAGGAGGAAAGTATTTACAAACCGACAAAGTATTAGAGTGTCTAGAAGGTATAAAGAACTCTCAAAACTTAACAGTAAAAAAGCAAACAACCTAATTAAAAATGGGCAAGAGATGGGAAAAGACACTACATATGGGTAGTGAATGAGTACATGAAAATATATTTAATATTAGCCATTAATTAAATGCAAATAAAACCATAAGATATCATTATATGCCTATCTGAATAGTTAAAATAAAATATACTTGAATCACTAAGGCAAAGATATCTTCTCTCAATATTCCAGTTTAATCTCATACTGGAAGTCCTAACTGATGCAATAAGACAAAAAAAATGAGGGGTATGCATATTGAAAAGCAAGAAATAAAACATTTCTTATTTCCTGATAACATGACTACCCATGGGAAAATCCCAAAGAATTAACCACAACAACCTTCTGGAACTAATAAACTGTTGTAGTCAGGTACTTTCCTAATAGGAGCAATGAATGAATGAAATTGAAAAACTAAAAACCTACCACAATTTACACTAGCATCTTAAAAATTACATATATATATATATATATATATATATATATAGAGAGAGAGAGAGAGAGAGAGAGAGAGAGAGAGAGAGAGAAAATCTAATAAAACATATGAGGGGAACTACAAAGCTCTGATGAAAGAAGTCAAAGATTAAAATAAATGGAGAAATACTCTATTTCATAGATAGAAAATATTGTTCAGATGTGAAAGTTCTTTTCAAATAATCCACAGATCCAACACAATCTCAGTCAAAACTACAGCAAGTTTTTGTGGCTATCAACAAACATTGTAAAATTTATAAGGAGAGGAAACAGATCCAGGATAGCAAACACAATACTGAGGTTTGCCTCTTCCTCCCTTTCAGAATGTTTCTGAAATGGGTGAGGCAAGTTTCATTGAACAGCTCCGATGCACAACCAGTAGCAACTTTTTTGGGATGTTTCTTTTCCACGAAGTGTGACATCCTCTCCCACATTCCTAAGATCTCCTTTATCTCACTTGTAGAGATCTCCTCCACCTCTGGCTCCTCCTCGAAACCAATTTCTTGGAAAACCTCCGCATTAAGACTGCAACTCTTGTAACTCCTCCGTGGTGAGTTCCAGAGAGTGCTCCCCGACAAGCTCATTCACGTCTCTCTCATCCACCTCCAGGCCCATAGGTTTTCCCAGAGACACTATCTCCTCCTCCATTGGCACCTTGAGTTTGAATCCTTCCAAGGTCCTTTCGGCTATGGCCTCAGGCCACAGCTTCTTCCATGCAGAGGTCAAAGTCCTCGTTGTAACACCCAGCCAGGCCTGATCAATTCTGAGGCATATCACGATATTAAAGTGGTTCTTCCAGAACTCTCGAAGGGTGAGGTTTGTGTTCTCCATCACTTCAAAGCAGCGCCAGAACAGGTGCTTGATGTACAGCTTTTTAAAATTAGAAATCACCTCCTGATCTATGGGCTGCAGGATAGGAGTGGTGTTGGGAAGTAGGTAGACAACCTTTATAAACTTGAACTCTTCGAGGAGTTCATCTTAGAGGTTTGGTGGGTAAGCAGGAGCATTGTTGAGGACTTGCATGGTTAGGTTGTTTTCCTGTAGATATTTCTTAACAGAAGGGCCAAAAACCAGGTTTACCCACTCCACAAAGAACTGCCTGGTGACC
>PVJN01026382.1:0-29054 GCA_004026805.1 Lasiurus borealis | reverse complement strand
CTCTCTCTCTCTCCTCTCTCTCTCTCTCTCTCTCTCTCTCTCTCTCTCTCTCTCTCTCAGTCCCTCTAAAATGCTGCCCCTCCGGCTCCCTTGCACTCCGGGACCATGAATATAGATCTCCAGGGTTTTGCCCAAAACCAGGGTTCAGTGGAGTTAGAAATGGCAAAATTGGGAGGGTCTGTCTCCTGCCCACTCGTGAAAGCCAGGGGCACAATCAGCAGTTGGTCCTCTGCGCACAGTGCCGTGCACGTCACCAGACTTCTGATCTTTTGCAACTCTCCTAAATTTCTGTGCACTTCTCCCTTTTCACAGTCCAAACTCCCCCCATATGAGTTTCAGCTGGATCCGGGGTTTAGTGTTGTAGGATAAGGGTTTCAATGCCATTGGGAGTCTCCGTCTCCCTCCCGCCAGAGAAAGCCAGCCAGGTACTCTGGCACCCACTCTCTGCACACTCGTGTCTCAGTACCTCAGCTTTTTTCAGCTCCTCTGGGTCTCTGTGAGCCCCTCTTTCCTTCTAGTTGTAGAATTCCCACTCAGCCAGCTTTCCTGTGGTTTTGGATGATGTCTGTTCTGTCTTTTAGTTGTAGTTTTGAAGTTGTTGTGCGAGGCAGCAGTGTAGGTGTTTACCTATGCCACCATCTTGGATTCTCCCTTAAGTAAGATCTTAAGACATTCATGAATAAGGAGCAGTCTAATTTTTTAATTGATTTTAGAGAGAAGGGGAAATGGAAGGAAAGAGGAAGAGGGAGAAATGGAGGGAGGAAGGGAGGGAGGGAAAAAGAGAGGGAGGGAGGGAGGGGAGAGATAGATAGATGATAGATAGATAGATAGATAGATAGATAGATAGATAGATAGATAGATACCAGTTGCCTCCCTGACCTGGAAGCGAACCAACAGCTTTTGATGCATGGTACTATGCTCAACCAACTGAGCTATAATGGTCAGGGCAGGAACAGTCTTCCTTTTAAGTTAACACACATTAACTGCTGTTAGAAGTATAAGGTCTTTGAATATCAGATGAAATTCAGTATGACTCTTAGCTCTGCAAATCTATTATCTATGTGAGCCTAGGCAAATTACTGTACCTTTTTAAACCTTAGTTTCAAGAATTAAAAATAGTGGCTACCTCATCAGCTGATATCATCATTGTAATCATCATGATCATGATCAGATAGGCAGGCCATACATGAATAGTTTCCCTTATGATAGAATTTTAAAAAATAAACACAAAAATAACAGGAAGTCACATAAAAGAAACATAGCCTTCCTTATCAGTAAGTAGATAGATGACAGATAGATATTCACACACACACGGACTATCCCTGTTTTGGCTATCAACTGGCTATGTGACCACATGCAAAATACATAGTTGACTTAGGAACATAGTCCCTTTAAATTGGATCTAAAATATATTTATCAGCCACCATCTAGACTACCTTTCATTTCTAAATCTATGTCTGGACACCCAATTATCTATGACATCCTAGTATCCCTTTGGGGAAAAATACCAAGAATGTGATGGAACCTGAAACATGACAGTACAAGAAGTTTACAGGGTAAATCACGAGACAAGTCATTATTTCTTTACTTTGTTCTGTAACACTGAAAATAGTATTTTGGGGAAGGCAGAACAAAACAGATGAAACTCTAAGCATACATTAATTCATCGTGTTACTATTATCATGTTAGAATTGCTTCTCACTTCATTTTAGATATACCATGCCTCTGGTTTAAACTTTCAAAAGCAAAATTATAAAGTGCTCTTCTTATTTCAATTGGTCTGTTATTTGGATGCATTTTTTTAAACATGCACTAGAAGTGGCTACTGGGAATTGCAATTTAATACTTCTGGATGTGAGCAGTTGCATTGTGAAGGCACTGGCACATTACAGATGCCTTCTTCTATATATAGGCTCAGGAGACTTCATCTAGTTTATTATTGAACTCTGAGGAAATAATTTGACAAATTAGTTTACCCATTCCCCAAACTTCACAAGTGACATAACTGAGTTCTTAGTAAGTAAAAATTTCATTCCCTTATCAGTTTTTTTTCCTTAAACAAAACATACTAATGTGGGTTTTCAACAGACTCCCCTTTATCTCAGTTCTCATTAGAAAATGCTAGCCTTTCAATACATATCCAGTCAGTGCCAATATTGCTTAGCATATTTAATATTAATGCAATATCTAAATTTGGGGGTTTTATATATTAAGCTAGGAAGCTTTGGATTATACATTTTCTTCACACATGTCCATGATGTTGCAAATATACACACACACACACAATAAATTTTGCTTTATCTTAACCTTTCTCATAGGTCTTCTAAAACATTCTACTTCTAGATAATATATTAATGGCATCCAGAGCCTGAAATGATCTATCCATGAACTTTTCCAAGTTTCCAGAATTTTTCGAAAAGGAACCAAAGAGATCTGTTCATCATGGATAGCTATAAATATAGTACATTGCAAGGGTAGTAAAGGTTTCAATCTATTAAAATCAAATTTCAAAGATATTATTCCAGATGGATTATGCTATTCCAATGATGTTTTTATATATAAATATATAGTAATTCCCTCATAGGCATCTAAACAGCACTATTAAATATAAAATAATCCTAAGAGTTTGACTCATAGAATGTGGTTTAAAACAAATGAATCATGATACAGAAAAGTAGAAAAATCTTTCAATTTAAAAGCAACTTAATACAAAGTCAAAACACACTTGTACATTTCACTTCCTTTGCTTTTTAAACTACTGAAGGTAAACCTGTAAAACAGTCATCGCTCAGTTTAAATTAGTGCTAGCTGAAAGCTATACGAAAACATCTTCTGGTTTTAATTTTATTCATCACATCTTCACCTTGGGGACCTGGAGAAATGCAGACAAGTGCACTGCATATTTATAAGGCCTCTGGGACCCTAAGAAGCTTCCAAATGCCTTATTTGTTGCAACTGCTTGTCACACTATTAAAGAAGTAAAATCTACACTCTATCCCCTTTTGTACATGCAGACTTTGTAAGTTAATTAAATAAAAAAAACTATGATTGCAAGGTTGAGAAGTAATGGAACATTAGCTCATCACCACCTTGTCTAGGCAACCTAAAAACATAACAGTTACATTGAATGGGCTTATATTTAAAATGTTTTCATTGACTATCATATTAAACAAATATTTAAGCTGTGACTGATTACTAAAAATGTTCACTTTAATTTCAGCTTTAGCAAATCTACTATTAAAATCGTCTCCATTCTAGTCCTTAATTATAGTGATTGCAATATAATTCCAGTCTGGTATAGATCTATTTACCTCTCAGATCTAACAGACTCAACATTAAAAAGGACTGAGACTAAGAAAGCTTGGGATGATTAGAGGAAAATAAAACTCCAGGATTTTATTCTGGGTTAGACCAGAAAGAAGGAAAAAATTCCAACCTATATATCAACATCTATATCTCTTTCAAAATATTGATGATGTAGAAATAGGTGATTTTGGCACCTACTTTAACTACAGCCACATCATTGGAAAAACTAGCTCATTCATCTGTCTTCTTGCTAGTGAACATGGCCACGGGTAATGACAGCGTTACAGGTGTCCTAGCCTGACTGGGAACAATAAAATGAAACCCTGGGAAGTATATTTTTCCTCTTATTTCCACTAGTTACTTCCTATAATACTATTAGGGATATAAATAAACATCCACTATCATTTTAAATCTATGATATGGAGGAACAATTTTGGTGAAAACGTTATAAAAATTATGTACCTCCAAAACATAATAGAATCACATTAGAGGCCGGTGCACAAATTTGTGCACAGGTAGGGTCCCTTGGACTGGCCAGCAATTGAGGTCTATCAGGAGCCAACTGGCTGGGAGGAGGTACCCTGTGAGGTTAGCCAGCTGGGGGGAGGAGCCACAGGAGGTTGGCTGGCTGCGGGGAGGGAGAGACCATGGGGCATTGGCTGGTTGGGATGAGGGGAGAGGCCACGAGAGATTGGCTATGGAGGCACACTGACCACTAGGGAGAAGCTTCTGCATTGAGTGTCTGCCCCTTGGTGGTCAGTGTGCATCATAGCGACTGGGTGACTGGTTGTTCTGGTCGGTCAGTAGTAATGGTAGCTTAGACTTTTATATAAGTAGATGTTTTAGAAAAGAAGCATAGGTGGACATTTTCTTTTTCTTTTTTAAATCCTCAATAGAAGATATTTTTCCATTGATTTTAGAGAGTAGAAGTGAAGAAGGGAGAAAGAGAGAAACATCAACATGAGAGAGACACATTGACTGGTTGCCTCCCCTATGGGACCAAGGAGCTAATCTGCAACCAAGGTACATGTACCCTTCACTAGGAATCAAACCCATGATCCTTCAGTGCTTGGCCAGCATTCTAACGGCTGAGCAACACTGGCCAGGGCAAGATGGATATTTTCAATAGCTAAAGCTCAAGGAAAAATGACTCAGTTCCTTTTAATATGTTTTTATTTTTACACCAATTTACTTTATGTAATCAGTGGCATTGAAACAAGAAAGACAGGTTTTTATATGAAAAGTCTGAAAGCAAAGTGTGAAATGAGAGGAGGAAAAAAAGCCAGACCAAATGTAGAGATTAAATTTCTAGTCTAAGCAGTGCCAACTATTTGTTATATTATTGCCTTTGAATTAATTTCCTCATGCTTTCTTTTCTCACATTCAAAATTAGAAAATGAGACCAGATAATCACATTTCAGAATGTAGAGGAACCTTAAAGTTCATCTTGTACCTCCTTTGTTTTCTAGACCAGGAAACCAAAGTCCAGAAAGCCAAACTGCTGTTTCAGGGCATTCAGAAAGGTGCACAACACAAACATTAACTTCAGATGCCTGAAGGCCTATCTTTAATTTCTCCTACACATGCTGTTTGTCCAGAAAACTAGTGCTGAGAACCCTTCCTCATATTTTCCAGAATCATGGCTATTTTTAGGCATCAAGACAATGGGATATTATTCAGTAATAAAATGAAATGAGCCAGCAAGCCTTGCAAAGACATGGAGGAAACTTAAATGCATATTATTAAGTGAAAGAAGCCAATCTGACAAGGCTATACACTGTCTGGTTGCAACTGTAAGAAAAGGTAAAATTATGGCGATAATAAAAAAGTCAGTCATTGCCTGAGATTCTAGGGGAGGAAAGGGAGAGGAATAGGAGGGGCACAGGAAATGTTTAAGGCAGTAAAATCATTCTGTAGGATACAGTAATGGTGGATATATGTCATTATAAATTTATCAAACCCACAGACTGTATAAAACAAAGAAAGAACCTTAATGTAAACTATGGACTTTAGTTAATAAGAATTTATCAATACCCCAGCTCCTGTGTCTCAGTGTTTGAGCATTGATCAATGAACCAGGAGGTCATGGTTTGATTCCCAATTGGGGCACATGCCCAGGTTGTAGGCTCAATTCCTGGTGCAGAAGGCAGCAATTAATGGTTTTCTCTCATCATTGATGTTTCTACCTCTCTCTTCCTCTCCCTTCCTCTCTGAAATAAATAAGTATATTAAAAAATAATAACTTGTCAATATTTGTTCATAAATTGCAACAGAAGTACCACACTAGTGGTAACTATTAATTATAGAATAAACAGTGAAGGCTGGAGGAGGCATGTGGGAATTCTCTCTACTATTTACTCAGATTTTCTGTAAACCTAGCACAGCTCTAAAATATAAAAACCTACTAGTGAAAAAAGGGGGAGGGTAGTTTTTAAAAACCTCTTCTTTTCGAGGAGTTAGAATGAGAATTTCTAACAATATAGAAGCATGATTCTAAATCCATAGTTTTGGAATGGAATTATTCAACGGGCAAAAGTTATTTCTTCAAGTTTTTCCCAACTGCGGTAATAGCACTGATTGATAGACCAAATTGCCTGACAACTAGCATTTAACCAAAGGGGTAGGAATAGATGGTAGGGGTAGGGATAGCTCCAAAATTTATTGGGGGTGCTGTTGGGAGATGACATAGTGGTTGTAGTCGATGCTCTTAATCTAGCTGGGGTCTTTGGGTATACACTTTGATCAACCTTATCCTGGCTGAGGATACTCCATTGCACACGAGCCTTCCTTCAAGCTGTTCCTACGCTTGCTCACTCCCAGTGACTCTCTCCTTCCCTCTCTCTCCAAGTGTTTTATTACCTGTGAAAGTTTCAAGATTTCATTTGGTTTAAGTCATTAAAAGGAAACTGAGGATGACCATTTCTATTTCTTGTGGTGATGATGTCGAGACCAAGAGTAAATATGTGGAATTACTGCCACAGTGGATCAAGTTTCTGATCCACAAGTATTCAGTGAAATGACCAATGTCAAATTACATGTGAAACAAGATACTGATGCAGTGGAAACCTAAAATTACTATTATCCTGGTCCCCAGTAGCCTAATTAGTCAGCAGACCTTTGAAGCCAATTTAAATGTAAAAATTTCCCCTTAAACAGAAGCTTCCTGTAAAATACCTGAGTATCATTGAATACTATATCATTTAGGTGATGGTAAATATTTCCAAACCTATTTTACACACAAGCACAAACACACAAACATACACACACACACACACACACACACACACACACGCACATACTTTATACAATTTTTCATATAATTTTTGGAAACAGCATAGAAAGATCTGGTTTTAAACCAAGTTCTACTACTAAGTGGATATGAGATAGGAATTTTTTCTGTCTCTGAGCCTATAAAATGTGACCAGATTATAAATAAACAATATATTTAAAGTGTCTAAACATAATGACTGGCTAATAGTTTGCTACATGAAATGTCAGCTTCTTAACAAGCTCTGTCATTGAGATGATATAATTATTTTGTTTATAAGATGCACAAGTCTAAAATACTTATATATAGAAATATATTCAGAGATCCTTCATGAACAAAAGCTGTTGCTTCCTTTTTTTTTTGTCCTTACCCAAGGATATGTTTCTATGGAGAGGGAAGGGAAGGGAGAAGGAGAGGGGGAGTGTGAGAGGGAGAGGAAGAGGGAGGGGGAAGAGAGAGGAAGAGAAGCTGCTTCCCACTGGTGCCCCAAACTGGGATGGAACCTGCAACCTAGGTATGTACCCCAACCCGTCCGTAATCAAACACACAACCTTTTGGTGTACGGGATAATGCCAGAGCTGGTGTTGCTTATTTTGGGCTTCATATTGTTAACAACAATACTTATTTATTTTATTTTTTCCTATTTTCTGTATCCAACGAGTATAGCAAACATTACCTTTTATTTGTTGGAGTAGGGGATTACATGTGGCCAAAGGAATTCCTGTATCTTATAAGAAGAAATAAAAATTCTCTAGCCTATTTGAATTATTTTCTCCTCTCCATTGGTATTTTCTGTACCTATTAATTTATTACCCATGAACTTAATTAAATTGTTGTTTACTGGTACTCCTTATAGATCATTAATGAAAATGTTAATTAATTATAGGTCTAGAAATATCAGAATTTCTAATGTAATGAAAGGACCTCTCCTATCCCATTATATTTACATCCTAGAGTTATTCCAAAGATAAAATATTAATTTATTCATAAAATGTTTTAAAATTATGCTACACAAATGTTCTCTATAAGTTAATTATCAGTAAGGCAAAACCAATAAATACATGATGTTAAGGTTATGCCACATAAGACAGCAAAAGGATAATTTGTTCACAAATAGACACTTGAACTTTTTAACATGGCATGTATCATTTAATTATTTATTACAGAATCCTGCCACTCAGACAAGCTTCCACAGACTACAATGGAAAAAAAAACACACTATATCTATATCTATTTCCACAGACACACATCCACCTCAAAAAGCATATCAAATGGATCAAATGGTAATATATTGGGGGTTCAAATCCAACCTGAACTTAACCGTGTTCAGTTGGCATGCCTTGTGTGATGTTCTGTGTAAATGTCAATTGAATGGTCAGAGTACAAATAATACATTTTTGCTGAATTCTCCACTATAATAGCAATATTAGCCAGAACAACTGGCACCAAAGGAGCACCCCATGAATGTGACCTAGAAAATGCCTCTATTGGGCTCACATGGTGACAGAAAACTTCTCAGAAGATAACAGGAAGTTTTCAAAAATTGACACTATTAAAGTCCTATACTTCTGGCTTCTGAATCACCTTGCTGTCTTTCAAACATTTCACTCATATATTTCTTCTGGGGAGATTTACGTCTCTAGCACTATTATTTAACTTGGCAAATGAAATTTTTAAAAAAGTTCAAACAGCAAAGTAAAATCATCTTTCCTTATTGTTATTACAGAATAGCATAAGAACAATTCTCTGAAGCATAGAGCATACTAGTACTGCATGTCTCTCACTCACTTGTTTACTCAAAAATTGTTTATTGTTCATTGAGTCTACACAAGGCCCAGTGCTAGGCGTTGCGGATTAGCAGATTCTGCCCACAAATTTGTAATCTTGTGGGATAATTAAGGCATGTGTACAGGTACACCTAGCAAAAGACTGCTAATTTAAACCCTTACTTTAATAAGTTCAGACAATATTCCTATTCATAAGTTTGTATATTAAATGATAATTGCAACATCTTGGGTAGAAACTGAGTAGCTCAGTGTAGAGTACATATTTTGCTATTCGTGTCTCTCTCCAATTGGTTACAGCTGGTACAACATTTTGCACACAGTAGGAACTCCATAGATAAATACTCAATGAAACAATGGAATTTTCTAATTACTTTTATTAAATACCACCTTTTTCTTTAGATATTGGTGCCCAAGGAATGCAAAAGACCATGCAGACTTGAAGCAGGTGGCATGGGAAATGTTTTCTGATATTTCCCCTAACAGTCATCATGTGAAAGAAGGTGTAGAATCAGTCTGTGTAGTGTCAGAAAGACGTAGGATCAATGGGTGGAAGTTACAGGAAAAACAGAATTTTGGCTCAAATTCCAAACTCTCTGGTAATTACAGCTGTCCAAAAATGTAGCTAACTATTTCAAGAGCTAGTTAGGTCCTTGTAATTTCTCTAGGTATTCAAACAAAGATCAAAATGACCACTTGTCAAAATGTCATCGAAGGAATTCTAGCACTAGATTCAAGCAAAGGTGTCAACCTCTGTGTGGGTGAGTAATGGAGAAGCAGCATAGCAAACCTGATTAAGGGTGCCACCTCCAGAGCCCCTCTGCTTGGGTTCTGAATCAACTCTGTAAGTTAGTTGCTATGTAACCCTCTGTACCAATATTCTCCTGTAAACTGAAGTGAATAACATCTACCTCACTGTGGCTGCTCACAGGATTAAATGGCTTATTATTGTAAAACATTTACAACATGGCATAGAGAAAATACTATATAAATGTCTGTTAAATAAACGACATCCATGATAAGATTGTGTTTTAATATTTACAAAGAATTTTTTAAAATATATATTTTATTGTTTTACAGAGAGGAAGGAAAAGGGACAGAGAGCTAGAAACATCGATAAGAGAGAAACATCAATCAGCTGCCTCCTGCACACCCTCTACTGGGGATGTGCCCACAGCCAAGGTATATGCCCTTGACCTGAATGGAACCTAGGAACTTTCAGTCTGCAGGCTGATGCTCTATCCACTGAGCCAAACCGGTTTTGGCTACAAATAATTTTTAAGGGAATTTCCTACACATTATCTTCTTTTATCCTAATTTTTCACCTATTCCCCAAACCCCTGATCTGAGTTCATTACTTCAACTTCCTGTGGCTATGCTGCGTTTGTGTATCTCACCTGTGGCATAGGTCCTACAGGGAATGTTATCATCATTGTCAAGGATTTGTGAGTTCCTGTCTTGCCCTCTCTCTCCTCCATTTGCTGGAAACACATGGGAGGTGCTTGATAATTTCAATCCAACTGATGGTTACTCTACCTATTATTAACAATGGGAGAAATATAGGACTAGAACACTTTATCTGTAATTGATAGCTATTGCAATGATTGTTATAACCTTTTAAAATTGGGAAAGAGGGGACAAACATTAACCACTACTTTTAAAACAGTAAATTTTAGCAAGAAATAGCAAGCGACTTTCCTAAGGTTACATACTTGATAGAAGTAGGTATAGAACTCTAACCTAAGTTTCATATTTTTCCCCAATAGACCATATCACATCAAAAGAAGTGATAAAGTCTTAGGCATGATGTTTTGTTAAAATAGTCATTTTTACTAGTAAGTGGACAGAGAAATGCTAAAACAATCAACATATCACCATCGCATAGTAACTGTGAATAATGGACAGTGACATAAGTCCTCTTCAGGATAGGACTTGGAAAAATACTCAGTTGATTTTAATTAGAATGATGTAAAAATAGGCTGGTACACATTGTTCTGGAAGTAGGTAGAGTGTAAATAGTAAATGAAATGAAGTTTTTTGTAAATGAAGTGAAATTACTTGAGCATATATAATAGCACAATTTGAGGGGCAGTAACTTGTTTCATTTTACAAATACTAACAAGGGGAGGAAGAGAAGAGCGAGCTACTCAAAACAGCATCAGGAGCTGCCAAGATCAAGACTGTGCAAACACAAATTGGGTAGAAATGAGAACTTTTATATTTTCTGCTGGAACTCTTCAATTATGCTGGTAACTTGCCAGAACCCAAACTTCTTAACCTTTTCAGGCCACAATGGTTCATTTGGTAAATGGCTCAAAATGACAGGCAAGTTCCTTTCATTTAGTGGCCTGAGAGCAGCAGGCCAGCAGGGTGCAAGAGCTCACTTTCTTATTCCAGGGAGGAGACCATTTTGAGTCAGACCCTCCCAGGTGTGTAAACTATTTTGGGTGTCAAAGTTGAACAGCTTGGTGGTAAAATCTTTTAAGTCACATGGATGCTACTCTGCACACTGAGGTCACAAGGAAATCAATCAGATACAGGTGCCCTAAAAGAGTTATGTATGTAAAGTGCCTAAGTTATACCCCGGTGAATATCTTACTCACTAAGCAGGAACTGACATGCTGTGACACGAGTTTTCCATTCCACTTAGTGAAAGCAAGTCCTAAGTTCATTCAATCACTGTTCCTGAGAACAGGATGTTTCAGAAACAGTATCTCATGGCTAAATTTAGTTCTTGTCTGAGAAGTTAAGAAGTTAATGGGACTTACGACTTGTTAGCAGTACAACTGGGATCCTGGCATGTTCTATTTCTAGGGACTGTCATTCTTCATGTTAATGAAAATACAGAGACCACAAACAATGTTAAAAAAATCTTAGGACACTGGGAAGGTCAGTGGTCAGAGACTAGTTCTTAAAGGTTTTGCTATAACCTAAGTAGGTTTTTTAAAAAAAGAACAAAAATATATTTTAGTGGATTAAAATATTAAGAATAAAGGATATGTGACAGATGGTAAAGCTGAGCAACGTTTACTGCAATATCTCACTCGGATCCAGCTGACGCACCCCATTATATTTCATATACAGCATTCTTATTATTGATAACACAGAAACTCTGCAGATTCTTAATCTGTACAAAGTCAGATGGAACAATTGATAATTTGAGAGTTACTTTATATTACAAATCAACTCTATGTACAGTTCAAGTGGCAGCATCCTAAGAAAATCAATTTTTATATGCACATTTTTGGTGCAACACATCATTTCTTGGTTTGATAGTAGATATTAGAAAGCTTAGCTTACCCTTGTAGATGAACTATACTTTGCAACCTCCAAATAAGCAGTTTGTTCTGTGCCATGGAAATCTTAACCACAGCAAGGGGCATTTCAAAAAATAAGTTGTGCTACACTCTACAAAATCAACAAAAATTACATTTCATGTACACTGTTTTGGCTCAAAAAATGAGCCTGTCATTTCTGACAAATACACAAAGTGCAGTTATTTTTCTTTAAAGGGAAAGCCAAAATTGATTTGCCAATTAAAAACATGTGTTGATGGGGAAAAAATTCCTACCAATAGTAAGAATAAAAACTATATTTATAATCATATATATACATGCATACATGTTTGCTTTATACTTTACTGAAACAACAAATTGAGATATGAATTCTTTAGCAGGATAAAAGGTTGATGTGTTATGTTTCTTTATTAATTTTCTCTTTTTCTCTCATTCTACTTTACAATTGAGATTATATCAATTACATAAGCAAAGAAGTTATAAGATCTCAAACCACCAAAGGAACATTGGTTTGGAGATAGATAGCATGGCTGCTTTATGTCAGACATTGGGCCAGATGTCCTTGCTGTGTTCCAATAAGGATGATGATGACTGTCATTGCACTAATTCGCAGGCACTGTACATAAAGTTAACAAACTGAGAATGTCCAAGCTGAGAGTGAATGAAGCTCACACTCTCAAAGTCCATCGACAAAAGAAATGTTGCAAACAGAGTCCTGGGAGACAAAATTACTTGTATAGAACAACAACAATAACAACAACAAATAGGCAATATCTGTTCTCCCAAAGTCGTGGGCAAAGTTCATATTTTTCTAAATCAAAAGAATAGATTATTTATATTGTAAACTCCTTTGAGGCAAGTACTATGGGTTATTCTCCATGAGATCTCTAGTAATCCTAAACACTAACTCATTTAGAGAAATGGCTAGTTAAAACCCAACTCAAAAGCAATAATAGTACTCAGCACCTAGCAGTACATTGGTCCAATTATGTCCAAACTCCTCATCCTGGCCAAGAAGGACCTCCATGTTTCTCAGTTTTCATCTTATACTGATTTCCCCTTTGTTAATGAGCCACATTGGATTCTTTCTGTTCCTTGAACATATTAAGCTATGTTCATTTTCACAATTTTGGACATGCTATTCTCTCTGTACAACATGGTTTTACCCAGATATTTACATGACTGGGATCTTCGTATATTTTAGGTCTCAGTTCAAATGTCCTCTTGACAAAAATATCCTATCTGCCCTCCCAATCATGTACCTTTTATTTCCTTCAAGTAGTACTTGGTACTACCTAGCACTGAATCCCCAATGTCCCCTCCAGCTCTACCCCAATGAAAATTGAAGATCCACGAAAACAGGAACCTTGTCTGTCTCAATCACTTTACCTGAAGGCCCGGAATGCCTGGCACACAGGAAATGTTTCACTTTCTTAACTGATATTCCTGTTTTCAGTCTCTCCCTTTTCTTGCCATTTTGCATGCCATTAGCAGATGGATCTTATTAAAAAGCACCACTCTTCTCCAGGCATGCAATGCCCCATGTCTCTACCAAGAGAGTGGAGCAGGTTTGGAGTGTGTCTTTCACCTCCAGTACTGTCAGCTGCCTCCAGCTTTGGTGTTCTTACTCTGTACTGATGTAGATTGATGATAAACTAGAACAAAATAATGGTAGAATGCACTGGCCGGTGTGGCTGTTGGTTGAGTGTTGTCTTGTGCACCAAAAAGTCTGCATTTCATTCAAGGTCAGGGCATATACCCTGGTTATTGTCTTGATCCCTAGTCAGGACATAGAGGAGGCAGCTAATCAATGTTTTCCTCTCTCCTCAATATTTCCTTTTTTCTCTCTCTCTTTCCTCTCTCTATAAAATCAATAAAAACATATTAAAAAAATAATGGTAGAATAGCACTTGCAGAAATTAAGATCACTAACATGGGTAGTACACAGGGACAGAGTAAGATATTTCTCAGGAGAAATGATTGACTCCTCCTGAATTCCTGAAGGGTAGGAGCTGAGGAGGACCATAGCCCAGAAGTCAGGGAACTACTCTAAAATGTATGTAACCACCTGTCCAGGTTGCCCGATGGCATCAAAGGCATGCACACATGTGCATGCACATGCTATATAATAAAAGTCTAAAATGCAAATTGACTGAATGGCAGAACAACCAGTGGAATGACTGGTCACTATGATGCGCACTGACCACCAGGGGGCAGAGGCTCAACACAGGAGCTTCTCCCTGGTGGTCAGTGCACTCCCAGGGGGAGTGCTGCTCAGCCAGAAGCGGAGCTCATGGCTGGTGAGTGCAGTGGTGGTGGCAGAAAACTCACCTCTGAGACAGTGCTAAGGAACAGGGAGCTGAGTGGTAAGGAGCAGCAAGCAGGCAGGCAGTAAGGAACAAGGCGTCCTGGACTGCAAGAGGGTTCCCTGCAGTCGGACAAGAGACTGCAGGCTGGACTGAGGGACCTCCCCCCTCAAGTGCACAAATTTTGTGCAATGGACCTCTAATGTATACATAAAAGCAGGCAGGAAAATGTAAAACCACTTTTGCTTCAATATAGTGCCTTTAAATATGTGACATGTCCTTTCTCTGTGTATATTTAGATGAGATACACATCACATAGAGAGACTGAAAAAGATGAGAAAGACACAGACATATGTGAATGTATTCACACAAAAGGGGGTAATCATCTGTGACTCACAAATAGCAATAAGACATTGGTAAAGCAACAAATGAAATAAAGTTGCAGACCTAAGGGAGGATGGAGAAATAGATACAGCATCATCAGTAAAAATAGTTCCTAAGTACCTTACAACAATTGACAATCCAAAATCATTATGCTATGGTTAAATTATGGTTGGAACACTCTGTTTATGAAGGCAGGTAAGAGTATAGTTGCCATGCTTAATAAAATACCTAGCACATGGCTGGTGCTCAATATAATGGACTTCAAGATGCTATTCTCTAAAAACGGCACTGAGGTTGATTCCAGATTCAAATGATTAATGCTCAAACGGGAAATCCTGGTCATTTATAAAGAGAGATACATTAATGGAATGCCAGATAACTGAGATTCCACTGAATACTTGGTCAAAGTATTTTATGGCCTTTAAGTCAGTGCATTCTAAAAACATGAAATGAATGGCTTATGGCAATTATTTGTGATTTGATTGACAACTTAATGGGGGCATAATGATTGATCTGGAAATATAGAACCAGCTACAATAGAAGAAAAAAGAATCTAACTTAACTCTCCACATGCACTATCCAAAGGAATCACAAAGTAAAAGAAGAAATGCACATGAGTCTAAATTTTGTCAATAACATAGTGTTATAAAGTCACTAGAGCTCCTCTCTACTGTCTGTGTTCAATGCCTCACACATAATACCTGTCGCAGAGTTTAGCCAAACAACTCCAGTGTATTGCTGCCTCAGTATCCACTTTGTGTGGTCCAGTGGCCTATAGCGGCCTTATACTGACACTAGTCCCTCCCAAAAAGTATGCCCTAGATAAGTGCCCACAGAGTCACAAAAATATATAAATTCCTGATATGACTTCCCTAGCAGTCCTCCTGAGCAACAGTATCCCACTTCCCAGGGCCTTCCTCTAGCAACCCTTATATAAGAGCCCTGAGAGCTTACCAAAGCCTCACACTTTTTGATATGAATTTGCCAATCTGGCCAAGGAATCTTAAAGCACTCTACCCACAAAACCTAAATTAGGCATGTGCCCTCTATCCTGAAGCTCTCTCTTTCTCCTTCTTCACTCTGTCTTCACCTCCCTAAGTGGCCTCTTGACACCTGCTGTGTGCTTCCCCCAGGGCCTGTGAGGCATAAACTTCCCTGGACTGTTCAGGAAGTGACTCACTTCCTGATACCCTGGGGCTCCAGCCCACAACCTAGGCATGTGCCCTGATGGGAATCGAACCATGACCTCCTGGTTCATAGGTCAACACTCAACCACAGAGCAACACTGGCCAGGTTTATCTTTTTAATTTTCTTTTCAATTACAGTTTACATTCACTATTATTTTGTATTACTTTCAGGTGTATCATCTTCCTAGCTTCTAAATGTTGGGGTATCCTAGACCTTAGTCCTTGGACCTCTCTTCTCTGTCTACACTCTATCTGGGTAATTAATCGTTTTCTACTCTAATAGCTTCAAATGTAATCCACATGCTGATGGCTCCTAAATCTGTATCTTTAATTTGGATCTTTCCTATAGTCTAGGCTCAAATATTCAAATAGTCTAGGCTCTACATCTCTACTTGGATGCCTAATGTCTCAGACTTAGCAGATCTGAAACCAAAATTGATTCACCACTGCCACAACACCTCCTTCCTCATCCAATTTGCCTCATGCCTGTAACTGTCATGCTCCTCTCTTCCATCTTCCAAAGCAGTAGTTCTCAACCTTTTTCATGTCTCGACCCTTTAATACAGCTCCTCATGTTGTGGTGACCCCCAACCATAGAATTATTTTTGTTGCTATTTAATAACTGTAATTTTGCTATTGTTATGAATCGTAATGTAAATATCTGTGTTTTCCGATGGTCTTAGGTGACCCTGCTAACAGTTTTCCACAGGTTGAGAGCTGCTGTTGTAGAGCCTAAGACCATTGGGAAATACAGATATTTACATTACGATTCATAACAGTAGCAAAATTACAGTTATGAAATAGCAACAAAAATAATTCTATGGTTGGGGTCACCACAACATGAGGAACTGTATTAAAGGGTCGTGGCATTAAAAAGGTTGAGAACCACTGTTCCAAAGGCTTTCTATCATATACCAAGTCAATCATGATTTCACCTTCATCACTCTTTCTCCTTACTTTCTCCCTCCCTCATAGCAAACCAAAGACACTTTTGTCATTCCTTCAAGCAGCTCTTGTTCACATGTTAGAAACTTTGCACTATTGTTCCCTCTGCATGGAAAGCTCTCCACTCAGAAAAAGGGAAAAATTAATTCAACATTTATGCATTTAACATTTCAGTGGAACAAGTCTAGATACACTACACTAAATTAGAAATATAAGAAATTTTTAGAGCTGAAAGGACATACAAGATTACCTAATACAATCCCTTTTTACTTAGATATTTATTTGTATAATTTAGAATTACCATTTCATTTCCCTGAATTTCTGGATTCAGGCTAATTTATTAAAAGCTAAGACTTTTTTTTTTTCCTCTACAGAGAATGAGTATTAACACAGCTTATTCTTAATAGCATTGAGATTTAAATATAAAGTGATGACCTACAGAAGAGGAAAGTAGGTAACATTCATAAGTCTAAAGAGTTTGGAATCAATATAAGTATTATCAGCCTAAGCATATCTTGGTATTTTATGTTATGAAAAACATAACAACATAAAATATGTGCAGAAAAACAAATAATGAGGCATAGGTCCCCTGTGTAGTGTGATTTAGTTAATAAAATTATAGAAATCTTCCTTTAATTAACATATCAATAGTGTTAATCTTATTACTGTTTTGGCATTTCACACACATATACATGCAAATTAAAAGAATTGCTAGGTTTTTATGAATTTGCAATTCAAAGGTGTAATTTTGCAATCCCAAACTCGGCCTTCTGGTATTTACAAACCCATCATTTTAATACCTAAACTTCCTGTAGGCTGCAGGCTTTCTTCTATAGGAGTAACCATGGCAGCTCTATTGCATTTTTATTTGAAAAGACTGATCTACTGTTTTTATAGCTCTTGATTAAGCTGTTCAAATAAAAAAAAGAGTAAATGTTGAAAGAGAAAACAACTGTAGTTAAGCTCTAAGTAAACTAGTAATGGGCAAATCTCTGAATGCTTTTAAAGTTTAGTTTGGATAAATATCTAAATCTATTGGAACCTCTTCAGCTGAAAAATCCCAGCTCCCATAAGGTTAGTAGAACTTTGACTGAATCTGACATAGCTTTACAAAATAACCATATTCAATCCCTAGCCAATAGTAAATGCCACTTTGGTAAAAAAGAAGAAAAAAAAAGTTAAAGTTTTTGCAACATAAATTGTCCTCAGTATTTGGTTCAATTTTAGAGATTTCTAATTCTAACTTTAACAACTCCACTAAAAGCACAAATCCAGAAAGGCCTTGAAAAAGAAACCATGCACTGGATTTGAAACTAACCATATCATCATCATTTCATCATCAATGTACATTTTTGATACCTGAAGATAAACAGGCAGCAGTACAGATTCTTCTACCTCTTCCCTGAATTCTTATACATCCTTCACATTACAGCGCAAGCATTGCCTTCCCAAGAGAGCCCTGATTAGGCTGCTTATTGTTCTGGCATTATAAATCTCTTCCATGTCACTTGCCGTGACCACTTGTGGAGATGTTTAATGTCTAACTTTCCCATCAGACTAAAACCTCTCTGAGGGTAAGCATTATGCCATGTCTTTTTTGCCCACCACTACATTCCAAGTACCTAACACAACACCTCATACATAGAGAGAATCACTAATGCGATATGTGGAATGAATGAATCCTAAAAAATATCAAGACTTAAAATAACAGCTTTTCTTAAGGAACATTTCAGAGGATACGTTCTAAGATAAAATAGTTTTTTGCAACTGAAAAATACTATACACATATGATGCCTTTACAAATCCAAACTATAGAGCAGTTTTAAATGTATTATTGCAGGTTAAAAACCACAAAGCCAAACAATCTTCCCCATCAGAGTCACTTAATTGTATGTGTGAACACATGTGCGAATGCCTACATGTGAACACGTGCGCACACGCACACACACACACACGCACCTTTCTAATATTGTAAACAATTCTGACTTTATTTCATACTTGGCAAGCATCATCCTCATCGGGTAAACACCATGTGGTAGTTGGAAGCAGGATGAGGAAGGAGAATAAAAATTATTTGCCTTTACAACTCTTTACAGCCCACCAAACTCTACAGACCAGTATTCTTGATAGTTGAAATTTTATTTTTTACTCTTTTCTAGTAATAACTTTTCATTTTCCCAAACAGGTCTATATGATGTTCTTTCAACACATTTTTTTTAATCTTTTCTGATTGAGTCTTGGTGTTTGTTCTGCAATTCTCCCCAAAATCTTCCCCTGATCTTCCACTGCTCTGAACCACTAGTAAGAAGATGTATATGAATGCTCTATACAGACCAAAAACCTCTAAGAATGCACTAGGTTTTATTATTTTATAGAATGAACTTTCCATTATCTATATTGCATTTATACTCATATTGCCTTATAATCATTTGGTCATATTGTTGGTTCTGTTTACAAACTTACATGTTTCTAAAATGAAAGGTCCATGTCTTACTCATTTTTGTAAACTGGTCCCAATGCTTCCTTAACAATGCGCATTCCTACACTAAAAGAATGACTAAATAGATTCATGGGCAACGGGCGGATGCAACCAAGAGCAGAGGGCAAACTGTGTCAATTGTGTGTTGATATATGAGTTTTTAGATTCATATGTTAAATAATGTAACAAATATGTCCCATAATATGGCATCTCAATGCCTATAATCAATTACTTATTTTTAACATACACTGTGAAGTCAAGCTATTTAATTCTACAATGAGAATCACTGAACACAGTAACTTTAGTAATCAAAATTCCTGTTTGCAAATATAAAACAGCCTATAATATCTAGTTGATCACTTCAAATCTTAAATTCTGATTCTCCTTCAACCCAATCCTAGAATATATGTATACAGTCCAGTTTGGGCAAGTTATTGAAATGCAAAATCATTTTAATATTTATCTAATCAGATATAATTAGTGAGGGCTTTGAGGGTGTTTGTTTAAATAAATACATTAATGAATTTCAAAGTCAGACAGCATCACATTTTGGATGACCTCTGAGAAGATGCAACAAAATATATTCAACTACCATCTCTATTAAATACTTCAATATCCTTGAAGTAAAATGTCAGCAGAGAGCAAATCATGCATTTATTCATTTACTAGACACATATTGAGCCTGACTATGTGCCAGGCACTGGGAACACAAAATGATGATCGCTACAAAACCAACGTAGTAAACCTCCTCCAAGCAGAGAGGAGGTTTCAGCAAGAGTTGAAGTTTCTTTCCTCCATGAAGATGCTCCAAATCACTTCCCCTGCCTAGCTAACCCTTAATGCTTATAAAAATAGCCAGTGTCACACAACTGAACTTATTAAACACTATCTTTTCAGTGATTTATTTCTCATAGGTATACTCTTAATTAAATGTTAAGGTTCTTTAAAGCAAGAGAAGATTCTGTGCTTCATTTTAATGCTTCAATCCCATGGTAACTAGTAAAGTGCTAAATTCTACAGTAGCTGCTTAATAAATATATGCTGATTGAATGATAAAAACATGGAAAGAAACTTAGTTTTGAACCTAGAGAAATTGTTGGTACAGCCAGTTTTTAATTATCTGTACTAAGGGAGATAGCTAATGTAAAACAATAGACAAGCTAATAGACAAATCATTTCCATTAGGCTCTGGAATGTATTTCCTTACTTAACTTTTCATTTGGGTCTCTTGCTTGGTTTGAGAATATATTTCCAACAAAATAAGGAAGTTGCAAAGTTAATTCCCAACTGTGGTCAAAATGACTACTGCATTTATAGCTTACACTACACTCATTTAGCATTGAAATAATTTTGTATGGCTTGTTGCTGTCTTCTTTCTGTCAGTTTCACCTCCGTGACATTCCTTCTTGAAAGCAAGAAACATATGTTAATCTTACTTTATAGGTGTCCTAGTGCTCACAATATCAGCTTTCATGGAGTATGCAATTATCTTCAAATTCCATTTGTTGTTTCTTCCTCTCTTCTACTAAAGTGAAAAGGCAGGGATTTATTTAATACTAAACATCTGGATACTCCTGGAATAATGAGGTGTAAGCATCCTGTTTCCTTAATAGGCATTTACTGCATTTTAAAGAATGTGCCTTTTCATTTCAGTCTTAAAAAAAAAACACACTTAGAATTTAGTTTTAAAGAAAAGAAGTCTGTCTAATAAAGAGGCAATATGCAAATTGACCATCACTCCAACACACAACACACAAGATAGCTGCCCCCATGTGTCAAAGATGGCCAACCCCCATGTGGACACAAGATGGCTGCCACAAGATGGCCAGCAGGGGAGGGCAGATGGGAGGGACCAGGCCAGCAGGGGAGGACAGAAAGGAGGGGCCAGGCCAGCAAAGGGCAATTGGGAGGGATCAAGCCTGCAGGGGAGGGCAGTTGTGGGCAATCAGGCCTGCAAGGGAGGGCAGTTGGGGGTGACTGGGCCTGCAGGGGAGGGTAGTTGTGGGGAACCAGGCCTGCAGGGAAGGGAAGTTAGGGGCAATCAAGACAGCAGGGGAGTGGTTAGGGGGTGATCAGTCTGGCAGGTAGAAGCCATTAGGAACAATCTGGCAGGCAGGCAGGCAAGTGGTTGGGAGCCAGCAGTCCTGCATTATGAGAGAGATGTCCGACTGCCCAGTGGGATTGGGCCTAAATTGGCAATCAGACATCCCTCAAGGGGTCCCAGATTGGAGAGGGTGCAGGCTGGCCTAAGGGACACCCGCACCCCACCACCCTTGCATGAATGTCATGCACCAGGCTTATAGTAAGTTAGATAAAATGAAAATGGATAAAATCAGATTATGGTTATTTATGAAGAACATATTCTCTGGGGAATATTTTTTCCCATTTAGTATGTTCAAAGTCATTATTATACTTAGTCCTAATACAATATACTTGAGGTAGACAAGTATAGTTGACCCTTGAACAACATGGATTTAAACTGTGTGGTCTACTTACATGCAAATATTGTTACAACGTAAACATATAAAGAGGTGATATACTAATTTGTCTGTTACAGTGTCTCAGTCATGACCATTCTGTGGGCGGGGACAGGGGCAGGGACTCTGTCCCCAGCGCTAACATCACACTGCCTGTGTGTGTCCCCATCCAGCACTGAGGTGAAGCTATCTGCCTGCATCCCAGGCTAAAGACATGGCACTGCCTGTGTGCGTCCCTGTTCAGCACTGACATGATGCTGCAGGAAGAGGGTGGAGGGCTGGGCTTAACAGGAGACTTCAGGCTGTACCCCCCAGTGCCCTCATCCCAGTGCCTGGCCAGGAAACCTCAGGCTATGTCCCCTGACTAGCAATGCTTGACAGTGGACCTCAGGTCATAGCCCTTGCCTGGCAGGGCTTGATGGGAGACCACAGGCTGCACTCCCACTCTGGCTCCAGGCCAGGAGACCTCATGCTGCAACCCTCACCCAAGTGTTGGGCCAGGGGACCTGAAGCTTCACCCCCCTCCCCAGCATGGGTGGGGCCAGCTGAGTCTGGGTCTCACTCAAAGGGGGTAGGACACACCAGGTCTGGGTCTCCTGAGTTTTTGAAATGCATGTGGATGGTGGGCAGGGACTTGACTCTAGATTCCATAGCGTGCCCCAGACTCTGACAGGAAGGACATTTTATATACATTTTACTAATTTCCTTTCATCTCTGACACTTCTATTATAGAGAAAGGGCAAATAACAATATTAAAATATTTCATCTAATTAATTCCCTTTTAATGTGTATGAATTTCATGCACTGGGCCACTAGTACTATATAAATAAGTATATAGTCAGTTCTCTGTATCCTTGGGTTTCACATCAATGGATTCAACCAACCAGGGATCAAAGATACTATTTTCAATCCTCAGTTAGGAATCCATGGATGTGAAGGGCCAATTGTGTGCATTGTTCAATGACATTTCATACAAGGGTGTTTCAGCATCTCTAGATTGTGGTATTAGTGGCAAGGACCTCTAACCAATCCCCATGGGTACCAAGGGACAACTGGGTTTTGGGGGAGTCAAAAGTTACGCACAGGCTCAGTGTTCCTAACTCTTTCATTGTTCAAGGGTCAACTGCATTATTATTTTAGTTTCACAAATGGGGAAACATAGCATCTTTCCTAGGTTAAAAAAGACCAAGGCTACAACTCAAGTCTACTAATACTCAGTCCAAATATCTTTCCATTCAAATAGACTAATAATAATGCATTGTGTTTGTACAGAACACCAAAGTTCGAAAGTACTTTTGCATAGTGGGTCAAATAAAATGGAGGGAGTACTTCCCAACAGTGTGAAAATATAAATGGGATGAATATCTTTAAGTTTTGAGTCAGGTCCATAATAAAGGAATTGAGAGATCAGAAACCGAACAGAGTTACTGTGCACAAGTTAGAAAATACCTTAGCAGGTAAGAAAATGCCATTTGTTAAATGTTTGTTTTTCATAAGGTAAAGAGGGGCTGATTCCTTCATCCCGGGGAACCATTTTCAACTCAGTTACTCATGCCTTTTCTTATTCAAGCAATATCAATTGATGACTGTGACATGTTCTCCTTCTTAAGATGACCTTTGGAAACTCAGTGGATAGAGCATTAGCCTGGGGACTGAAGGGTCCCAGGTTCTATGCTAGTCAAGGACATGTACCTTGGTTGCGAGCACATCCCCAGTAGGGAGTGTGCAGGAGGCAGCTGATCGATGTTTCTCTCTCATCGACATTTCTCTCTGTATATCCCTCTCCCTTCCTCTCTAATAAAACAATCAATAAAAATATATATTAAAAGAAAGCTTTTCTATAGTCCCCCCCTCTCCTTTTTCTTTTATTTCCCATTCTCACCATTGGTGAGTGCCTTAGCTTTAAATGATTAGTTCAGATACAATCATCTTAAGTTGGCAATAATTCTAAAGGTTTGTCTTATGAAGTGCAGAGGAAGGGGTGTGTGTGTGTGTGTGTCCACTATCCAAGTTCAATTGGATAATTTCAGTCTGCACCTTATAAAGCTAATTCACTTCCTGTATCTTAAAGTTTAAAGCTAGAAGAACAGGGACTATTCAATGAAAAGCTGTTGGCTTGCTATGATTTTCATAAGCTATATCTCAAATAGACTCTAACTAGAAATAACTAAACAGATTTCTATTATAGAAAATGATACTGATCTATTTTCTACATTATGAAAATAGTACATGATTTAGATTTTGCTGCAAGAGAATATTACTTGAATATTATACTAACATAATTATCATTGCCCATAAACTGTGTGTATTTCACATACCATGCATGTTCTTCATAGATGAAAATAAAAAGAGTTTGAATAAATTTCAAATCAAAGCAAAAGGAAACAAACTCATAGATTCCTTACTATGTTACCCAAAATGTGCTCTTGTGAATATCAAAGGGGCTTTAAATTATGCCTATATCTATATGCAGATATGGGTAAGTGCTACATGTTTTCCAGGACACATGCATACACAAAAACACACATACTGGGTCATTTACTTTTTTCAAGCTTCTTTTTTTAATACCATTTCTATTCAATATAAACACCGGAAAAAGGTTTTAATCACTTCAAACTTAACTTTTGGTGGAAAAAATGAGGACTTTTTCATCTTTCAGACAAATTGTCCTGTTTTATTCTCTGAGAAAGATGATTTCCCAGATGAGAATCTATTGGCTTGAAAGGGTTTGATGCACCCTTTGACCGAGTAATATATTCTATTTTCATCATTAGCATCATGTACAGAATGTCTATCAATTCCCTAAACAAAGTTAGGAAAATATAGCTTATAGTAAATGTAATTTCAGACCAAAGTTCAAACAGAAAATAGAAAATTTTTGTGCTGACTGATCCTAAAAATATGTGCTCCATTCAGACGGTTTTTTTTTTTAAGAATGTGAATGCTAGCAAAGAGTATAAGAGATAAGTCTTAATAAATACCCACATTTTAAATCATAATGTTACAAAAGAGTAACATTGTAAAAATGTTAGATCCATTTCTTTTGTCAAACTGAAGTTATGCGCAGGATAACATATAGCTAATGTTTTCTCTTTACTTGACAGGATGTTAACATTGATCATTATACAATGAACTCTAACCTATTACAATAAACATGTATTAAGACAACTTGCTAACAAGCATTTTGCTGTTTGTTGTACAGTGCTTAGAGATGAATAAGGATCTGTATTTCAAAAGACTTTATAACCCAGTATGCAAAACAGACATGCACATAAGCAGAGTATACCAGATCTGTAAGTACAATAATCAAATTATTAAAATATTATGAGAACATAGGGGACAGGGAAATTAATTTTGATTGCTATGATTAGGAAAGGCTTTCTAGAGGAGATAGTATAAGTAAGCAGCTAATTTTAAAGTTAGCTTACAAACCATTCAAAGAGAAAAATTTATCCAATTTAGGGAAGATTGGAAAGAACATGCTTTCACAGTAAACAAATATGGAATTCATCTCAGATTTACAAAGCTTTCTGACCATATAAGCAGCATGATACCATGGTTACAAGCATAAGGATTGGAGTCTGAAAGACCAAGACTTCAATCATGGCCTTTGTAGGGGCTCAGCATAGGCCTCCCCAAAATATGACTCTTTGGCATGTGGATATTTGAGCTGAAGGTAATCAAGACCCTGTAAACTCAAGAGAACTTTAACCTCTCCCTTAAAGGATTTAAATTAGGGACTTTGCCCATAATAAGAATTGTCAGAAATAAATATTTATGACATATCTCTAGGGTACAGAAAATGCCTATTTACTTACTGTGCCTACTTTCCCTCCCTCCCTCCTTCCTTCCTTCATTTTTTTTTTTTTTTTGCTTTTTAATGACTTCAGAGAGGAAGGGAGAGGGAGAAACATCAATGATGAGAATCATTGATCAACTGCTTCCTGCATGCCCCCTACTGGGGATCGAGTCTGTAACTCAGGCATGTGCCCTGATTGGGAATCAAACCTTAACCTCTTGGTTCATAGTTTGATGCTCTACCACTGAGAAACACTGGCTGAGCAACATGTGTTCTTCTTACATATGTCCTGTAATGACCTTCCTGCCCTCCGCAGCTCAAGGTGCTCAGAATATTATCTATACTCCGTTTTCCCTTTTTGTCTCTGATTGTAGTATGTGGGATTTCTATGCATGTGCATGTATTAACTTTGGTTATCTTCTCTTTTTCATCTGTCTCATATAGATTTAATTATTAGACCGGGCAAAGGAACCCTGAGGCTAGTAGAAGAATGTTTATACCATCATTAACCAGACTTATCACATATGTGGTTTAAGTATAAAGCTTTGTAGCCTCAATATTCACATATTAAAAATGGGGTTAGAATTGCATTAAAAAAATCACAAGAAATATATATAAAATTAGCTTACAAGGCCTTCAAAGATAAAAATTTATCCAATTTAGGGAGATTGGAAAGGAGGCCATGTATATCTATACTAGAGGCCCAGTGAAGGAAATTCATGCATGGGGGGGTTCCCTCTGCCCAGGCTATACCCTCACCAATCTGGGATACCTCGGAGGATATCTGAAAGCCAGTTTAGGCCTGGTCTTGGGGATTGGCCTAAACGGGCAGTCAGACATCCCTCTCACAATCTGGGACCAGTGGCTCCTAACTACTCAATTGCCTGCCTGCCTGATCACCCGTAACTGACCCCCTCCCACACACACACCAGCCTGATCATTTATAACTGCCTCTGCCTGCTGACCTTATCCCCCCCCAAATTCCTCCCACTACTGTCCTAGTCACCCCATGTAACCTGCTGTTGAGTCATTTGGCCGTCCCTCACTAATCCCCCTGCCAGCCTTGTTGCCTCAGGAAGCCTGCTGGTTGTAACTGTTACTGTGATGATATCCTGGAAAATTTGCATATCTATTATTAGATAGATATGTGTGTGTGTACACACACACACACACACACACACACACACATATTCCTAGCAGTGTGACTGGCACATGACCTTCACTAAAAAGTTGTTATTAATATTATTTTCTTATCATTTTTACTTTTATTACTATTATTATTATAATTGATTATACCTTCTATTTCAAGTCAGTGCATAAGTAATTGAAATAAAAACACTCCTAATAACATGAAGAATGTATATTTTAAAGAATGTGAAGAATCTTTATTTTTAAGAGCAGTACTTTATCCATGTGGTTTTCTAGAACATTTTGCTTTTCAATGTATGCATTATCTCCATTATTGACCATGTACTTGTTTCAGTTTTTGATTTGCTTTTTTTAAATCCTAAAACCACTCTCCATGAGCAGTCTCATCTACAAAAGTTTTGCTTTGAATGTTCTAATTATTTTATTTGACATCAGCAGGCAATTGAAAGTAAGAAAACTCAAGAGTCAGGGCCAGAGAACTTCCTTCCAATGTAATCTACACTTCTCCGTTTTTCTTAAAGAACTAAAAAAATAACCTGACTTACTATTTTCATACAAAAAAGGCTTTGTTCTTGAGGCTTCTTTTTTTGGGTCAATTTTATATGGCATTTACATTACAAAGCATGGCTCATCATTTCACTAAAATCTATTACTGCCATGCTCTCAAAGGTGATTAATGTTACTCCGATTGAATACTATGTGAATTTTTTCATCTTTTTAGAAATTATTCTCTTAATAAATAATAGTGGGAAAATGAACATAATTATAGTGCAGTGTAGGCCCCTGATCTGTTTTGAATTGTCTGGTAAGGACAATGTGCTTACTCAGTAAGTAGATTTTTTAACCAATTCAAATGACTCTCCCTTGTACTATGAGTAAATCCCAGGTGTTGATATTAGTTGACAGGGTGTTAATGTCATTAAAGTTCTGTCAGCTCTTCTTGTCAATGTGTTAATGGTACCCCTACTGCTCAGTCACTCCCTGTCCTCCAGTTGGTGAAATGATTTAGCCAGCAGTCAATCAAAAAGCTAAGCTGATAGGTGGAATAGACAGCCCTGCTATTGACAAAATCTGTGTGAGTAAATGTGGTAAGAAATTTGTCAACAGGATATAAGCAGTAAGGTCAACATTGTGTTTATTGTGCTTTTTAGATAGTAGAGATGTTAAGAATAGATCACAACAAATAATTAAAAGCCTAAGAAGCTCTCCTTTAACAATGGTCTCTCTGGTCAGAAAGAGGAAAGAGCAGTAAGTAAAAGTTATGCTTTGATTTAGAAGAAAAAAAAACTTCTCAAGAAGACAAAACCTGTAAAAATTGAAATCCACATATACTGTCAATGCAAAGAGAACAGCCTAAGGATTGGCAAGTAGTCTATTCACAGTGCTCCCTCTCAGGTCTCTTAAGCATGGGTTATTTTTTAAAACTAAAAAAAAACTAGATGTCATTCTGAACCACACCCTATCAATATTTGCAATCTGTGCTAAACACTAGCAAATATTACATAATTCCTGGTAACTTAACAAATAAAAAGAGCCTGGCTGGTGTGGCACAGTGGTTGAGCATCAACCTATAAACCAGATCATGGTTCGATTCCTGGTCAGGGCACATGCCCTAGTTGTGGGCTTGATCACCAGTAGGGGGTATACAGGAGACAGCTGATAGATGATTCTCCTAATTGATGTTTCTCTCTCCTCTCCCTCTCTGAAGTCAATAAAAAAAATATATATTTTTCTAAAAGTTTATTTTACAAGAACAAGAGATAACTTCTATAAATTAGTGAATGAAAAACAAAGGGACTATGGCAAATAACTGAGTTGTTGAAATTATACTGACCCAACTTGAGCTCGTAATGACTTAGAAACAACTGTGGTCAATTTTATCATTAGGCATGGAAAGTCATAAACAGAAATTTTTAAAACTCAAGTATATAAAATTAGGTAATGTGTGATATATAGTATAAACATAATAAGTGAGTGAATATTATTTTTATAACTTACTAAAAATAATATAGGTCCTATTTCAATCTACTGTAAAAGCAATAGAGCTAAAACTTCCAATACTATTATGATGAGCATAGCAGCATGAATACTAAGGACTTTGACTTAAAAAAAAATTAGAGGAACAGCAATAATTTCCTCACAAATTTTATCAAGATGTTTGAACAATATGCGTTTCAATATATATAGGGCTATTATATCCATGATAGACCATTCCCCTTGATCTGTAATGAGGTATAAGAGAATTTTCCTCATTTCTTTATGTTTTGTGGTCTTATATAATTAGTTTTGTTTATTTTACTCTTTTCATATTTTTTTTGAGTCATTAAAGGGCTTAGAACAGGCCACTCCATGATGTGCCACTTTGACCTCTCTCTTAAAAAACTTAAATTGTGGGTATGCAATAAGAGTTATCACAAGAGATAACTTTTTATGACCTACATAAAACTTCTTTTTTTAAAGTATATATATTTTAATTTGTTAGGAGCCAGGAGATAAGAGTGGAAACACCCAGAGATCTGCCTCTGCCTACAGGCTTTCTGTAGTTTCAATCACATAGTCAGCCTCTGGCTATGTCCTCAGCAGGCCATAACCTCCCCATGTATTCCAGTGGGTAAGGCTATTGTTTCCCCTCTCAGGAGCCAGGAGATAAGAGATACAGCAAGGGTCGTGGAAT
>PVJN01026381.1:0-29087 GCA_004026805.1 Lasiurus borealis | reverse complement strand
TTACCCTCATTTTAAATTACATAGATCAGTTTAAACATAATTCACCTTCTCTTTCCTATCCCATTAGCTTATAACAGCATTAGCACATTGTCACACGTTTAAATGACCGTGTAATAGGTATCGGTTTTAATTGTCAGTACTTAAGTGGCCATTATAACAAAGTGTTTTGCTTCATAAGTCAGGTAAGCTCCTGCCTCTCTGAGGAAAAATGCTTGAGACTTGGCTGCTGAGAAGCTGAGAGCCAAATTGGTAATCCACAGGCAACACGCATACAGGGTGCTGGTATTTGACATTGGCCTCTAGAGTCTTTTTTATTTTTGTTTTATTTATTGTGGTAAAATGTGTCATTTTAATCATTTTAAATGTACAGTTCCACCGCATTAAACACATTCACGCTGTTGAGCAACCACCATCACCAACCATCTCCAGAACGTTTTCATCACCCCAGATTGAAGATCTGCATCTATTAACAGCAACTCCTCAGTCTCCCCTCCCCCTGCCCATGACAACCGCCATTCCCCGTTCTGTCTCCATGACTTTGACTGCTCTGGGTGCCTCACAGAAGGGGAATCATAGTTTTGTCCTTCTGTATGTGGCTTATCCCACTCAACGAATGTCTTCAAGATCCATGTTGGACCATGCGTCAGAACCTCCTTCCTTTTTAAGGCCAAATGATGTTCCATTGTGTGCATTTACCACGTTTTGTTTGTGTATCCATCTATCGAGGGATACGGCTTGTTTCCACCTCTCCATTCCTGGGAATAATTTGGTATTGGCCTCAAGAATCTCAGTTTTGATTTACGCTCCAATCCCTGTGTTTTCCTTTTTCTTCCTCAACCCCTTCTAATTTGCGCCTCCCTGTGGCTGACAGGCACTTCCCTTGTCGCTCCTCAGTACCTTCTCTTAAACTTCTGAGGTAACGTAAGTACTAACATCCACGTGAGAGACAAAATTCCAAACTACGAAAGGGAGCTTAGCCATTTTCAGGACCACCAACCCTTAGGAGATTCTAAAAAAGTTTTGAGTCCTGCCCCATTGAAAAAGGTGCATGCACTTCCACAAATACTATGCTCTCTGTTTCCATGGACACCCTGAAACCTATCTTTAGTCCTTCGGTTTATCTCTGCTCCAGATAATTAGTTTCTTCCCCAAAAGTTGTAAATCAAAGGTTTTCCAAACAGAGCATGGTTGGAACACGCGTGTAAAGCAAATGCTCGCTCTGGTCGGACAGTGATATGAAGCTAAATGTCCGTAGTTGGAACTTCCCTGGCGTGGAACACAAGAACGACCTTGGGCATTCACAAAGTGTCCCCAAAGGCCCTTCAAGGTCGGGACAGAACACACAGTTCCCTCCCAGATGCCGGAGGTCAGCGACAGCAGGCACAGCGGCTGCCCACCTCTCAAGGCACCCGGATGTTCTGCCTCTTCCAGGAGGTCCTCCAGCTCACTCAGGCCATCACCACCCGCCCCTCTCAGCTTACACCGCTTGCCGCTGGGCAGATACTTCCACCTTTCCCTGTGTGTGGCCTCTGAGCTGCTAGTGGGGTTTCTTCGCTGTTTGTATGCATGCGACCTGGGACTCCTTAAAGTTGGGAACATACTGAATTCATTTTTAATTTCCCACGGAGCCTACTAGGACGCTTGGCACATAATAAGCACCCAACGTCTTTTTGATAATTGGTTTCTCATTAAATGAGGCAAACTTGTAATATGATAATATAAAAAATTGACTAACCCTAAATCGTCTCTCTCCTGAATGAAACGTAGGGAGGGGGCAGTTCTCTGCTCTTCCATGAAGCCCTGGGGCACCAGAGCTCCTCACAGACTCAACACTGGGCAGCTCCCACCTCTGCTGCTGGGGCACAAGCCTGGCATCGGGTCCACAGCAGGAGGTGCCAGTCCATTTTCTTGGGGAAGTATGGAGGTCCAGGACTGGGCAGCAGGAGGCCCGGGACCTACTGGCTTCGCTCCCAGTCTGGCCTCAGAACGCTGCCCTAGGAAAGAGAGAAAAGCCCTGGGGGTCCTCTCTTTGCTCTCTACAGGCTGCTGAAGCCCCCCTGCTTGGAGGCTGAGCCACTTCAGAGTGGGGTCCAGCCCCACAGCAAGAGCCGGCACCCCCTGACCCGCCCTGCTGTCGTGGGGGTGATGCACAGGCAACCCCCTTCGCAGCCATGACGTCGCCTGCTTTGAGGAACCTATTACAGCGGCACGCTGTGTGTTCAGCAGGTGTCACAGTGTCACTGGTGTGGTTTGAAATCCAGTTCCTCAGGGTGGGGGCAGCGAGCTGAGGCAGGGGCAAGAGCAGGAGCGCAGCGACTGCAGCCACTAGCTTACCAATGCATAAACTCTTCGGTCAGCCAGCGCACAGCGTGCTCACGGCTCTACCACAGGGCCCAGGGCTCCGCTTCATTCCTGTCTGCCTGCCTTGGGAATAGTGTGTCAGCCTCCTGAGGCTGAGAAGCACACTTCCCTCACCCAGGGGGAGGCTCTGCCCAGAGCTGGAAAGCCGCTGGGTGCGTGCAGCCTGATGGATTTGTCAGTAAATCTGTATCAGAATGAGGCAGCAACATTCCCACACAAAGTGATGTGTCTCAGCAGATGGTTAATTTTTGAATATCCTGCTTTGAATATATATCACCTGATCATATATATACACACTGAAAGTATTGTTTATTTCCACTCATTAAATCTCAATAAACCAGTAAACAGCCCTAACTACGGAGGCACCAAAATTCCACTCCCCTTTTTGTCAAGTAGCCAAGGTTTATTATGGTGTAAAATAAATGAGCTGCTAATATAAATTAAACAGAACAACAATAACAAAGCCACAGGTGCCATGCTCCTAAGTATAGAGCACTTGCCCCATGGGTGGGCACTCCAGGCAGTGCAGGCTTAAAGTCTCATCCCTGCCCACCTACAAGTGCCTCAAAATTGTGTGATAAACAGACTCAGCCTCCCCCCGCCCAAAATTTGGGCTGTATCCAGACCTGACCAGTCCCACCCTTGTCAAATCCCACCAGGAAGAGGACGTAGCCTCAAGTCCCTTGGCCTGGTGCCAGGATGGGGCCCAGCCTGAGATTTCTCCAGCCCAGACCAGGGTGGGGGGTGTGCCTTGAGGTCCCCTGTCAAGCCCCACCAGATGGGGGGTGCGATCTGAGGTCCCCCGGCCTTGCACTGGGGTTGGGGGGACAGTCTGAGGTCCCCTAGCGCAGCACCAGGATGGGAAGCGCACCTTGAGGTCTCCTGTCAAGCCCTGCCCAGTGGGAGACACAGCCTGAGATCTCGTGTCAAGCCCCGTGGGAGTGAGGAAGGGTATAGCCTCAGGTCCCTGCTGATTAGGATCCTTATGGGAACTTGCCCTCAGCTGTGGGTGCAGCCATCTTTGTGATGGAGTGATGGTCGATTAGCATATTCCTTCTTTATTAGATAGGACTAGATGCCTGGTGCACAAAATTCATGCATGGGCAGGTGTGTCCCTCAGCCCAACCTGCTCCCTCTCCAATCTGGGACCCCTTGAGGGATGTCTGTTTAGGTCTGATCCAGGTAGAATCGGGCCTAAATGGGCAGTTGAACATCCCCCTCACAATTGAGGACTGCTGGCTCCCAACTGCTCGCCTGCCTACCTTCCTGATTGCTCCTAACCACTTCTTCCTGCCAGCCTGATCACCCCCTAACTACTCCACTGTCAGCCTGATTGATGCCCAACTGCTCCCCTGCCAGCCTGACTGCCCCTAACTGTCCTCCCCTGCAGACCTGGTCATCCCTAACTGTCCTCCCCTACAAGCTTGGGTCCCCCCCACAAACTGCCCTTCCCTGTGGGCATGGTCACCCCCAACTTTCCTTCTCTGCCGGCCTGGTCACCCCTAACTGCCCTGCCCTGCATGCTTCATCACTCCCAAATGCCCTCCCTTGCAGGTCTGGTTCCTCCCAACTGTCCTCCTCTGCTGGCCTGATCACCCACAACTGCCCTTCCTTGTAGGCCTGGTCCCTCTCAAGTGTCCTCCTCTCCTGCTGGCCATCTTGTGTCCACATGGGGGCTTCCATCTTTGACTACATGGGGGCAGCCATCTTGTGTGTTGGAGTGATGGTCAAGTTGCACATTATTCTTTTATTAGATACTAGAGGCTGGGTACATGAAATTCGTGCATGGGGGTTGGGGATGTCCCTCAGCCCAGCCTGCAACCTCTCTAATCTGAGACCCTTGAGAGATGTCCAACTGCCTGTTTAGGCCCAATCCTACCAGAATCAGGTCTAAATGGGCAGTTGGACATCCTTCTCACAATCCGGGACTATTGGCTCCCAACTACTTGTCTGCCTGCCTTCCTAATTGCCCCTAACCGCTTCTGCCTGCCAGCCTGATTACCCTCTAATTGCTCCCCTGCCAACCTGATTGATGCCTAACTGCTCCCCTGCCGAACTATTTGCTCCTAACTGCCCTTCCCTGTCGACCTGATCACCCCTAACTGCCCTGCCCTGCTGGCCATCTTGTGGTGGCCATCTTATGTCCACATAGGGGTAGTCATCTTTGACCACATGGGGGCAGCCATCTTGTGTGCTGGAGTGACAGTAATTTTGCATATTATTCTTTTACTAGATGCCCATTGCAGGAAGATTTTTCCAAGAATAGGTCTTCCTGCAGTGGTCTCCACTGCCCCACCTGCCTCTCTCCCTTCTCCACCACCCCGCTTGCTTGCTTCTCCACAGCTTCTCTCCCTTCTGCAGCACTTGGCTTCCTTCTACACTGTCTTCAGTCTTCACTCTACCCTGGGATATGCAAATCAACTGCCATCTTGGTTGGATTAATTTGCATACTCACTCCTGATTGGCTTGTGGGAGTAGCGGAGGTAGGTCAATTTGCATGTTCCTCTTTTATTAGATAGGATAGAGGCTTGGTACATGGGTGGGGGCCAGCTGGTTTGCCCTGAAGGGTGTCCTGGATCAGGGAGGGGGTTCCCTTGGGGCAAGGGCAGCCTGGGTGAGGGGCCTCTGGTGGTTTGCAGGCTGCCCATGCCCCCCAGTGACCCAAGTGGAGACCCTGGTCTCTGGGATTTAGTTATCTTCTATAATTGAAACTTTATAGCTTTGAGTGGAGCCAAGCCTCCTGCTTGCTCTGTGGCCACAGCCATTTTTGTTGGGATTTATTTATCTTCTATAATTGAAACTTTGTAGCCTTGAGCAGAGGTCTGGACCTGCCTGGGCAGGTGGAAAGCGTGGCTTCCACCATTCCCAGGGAAAACAAGCCTCCTGCTGGCTCTGTGGCTGCAACCATCTTGGTTGGGTTAATATGCATACTCATGCCTGATTGGCTGGTGGGTGTGGCTTGTGGGTGAGGCGGAGGTATGGTTAATTTGCATATTACTCTTTTATTTGATAGGACTAGAGGCTCAGTGCATGAAATTCATGCACCAGGGGATTGGGGAGAATCCCCTCAGCCCAGCTTGCATCCTCTCCAATCTGAGTCCCATAGGAGGATGTCCAGGGGATTGTGCCTAAACCAGCAGTCAGACATCCCTCTCACTATCCAGGACCACTGGCTTGTAATTGCTCACCTATCTACCTGCCTGATCACCCCTAACTGCTCCCCCTGCCAGCTTGATCACCCTCAACTGCCCCCCTCACTGGCCTGGTCACCCCTAACTATCCCTCTCATTGGCCTGATCTCTCCTTACTGCCCTCCCCTGCTGGCCTGGTTGCCTCCAACTCTCCCCCCACCCCACCAGCCTGGTCACCCCTCACTGCCCCTCCCTCTGCCAGCCTGATCACCCCCAACTACCCCTTCTGCTGTCCTGGTCACCCCACACATCCTGCTGTTCAGTCATCCATCTAGTTGTTTCAGTCGTGACAGCCCCTGGCTTTTTATATATTAGGATTCTAAGTGACAAAAGAAGGAAGCCAGGAAAGTACTTCTTCAAGTCATGGCTCAAGTGTCAGGAACAAGACTAGAGCTGTTTCCAGCCTTCTTCTTCCTAATGTTGCTCATTGGGGAAACCAGAACCTCACTTTCCCCAAGTGCAGGCCCAGACGGGCATCCTAAACTCCCTGGTGTGGCCGAGGCCATGGCCAATGACAAGTTCTCCCTGAAGAAACATGAGGAGACAAGGAGAAACGAATGGACTTGGCCTGTCCCCTAGGCCTCGGAGGTGAACAGGATGGGTCCAATGGAAGCTCCTAAGTGAGACATGGTCACCAGGTGTGGGTGCCAAGGCTTCTGTGGAACTTACTATGCCTTTCCCAGCACAGCACTGGCTGCGCTGGCTGCCTGCTGGGCCTCCCTTCTCTTCCTCTTTTATCTCCTCATCTCCTTCTCTCCTCCCATTCTGTCACCTCTCACTCTTTTCTTGTTGCCATTTCTGACATTGACTGCTGTTCCTCCCTGACTTTTCTTCCATTTGTTTCTCATTCCCAGATGACCTTACTTCTGACATGGCCTGGCTCTTGTATGCACAGTGGGAGGTTAAGGGGGTGGAATGAAAGCATAGACTGCAGGGAGGAGCAGAGGCCTCATTGGGTCTTGCAGGGAGCAAAGCCTCCTGTGGTCAATTCACCCTCACTTGGCCGAGCCGAGAGGATAACTCTCTCACACTCCAGAACTGGGCTCCCTCTCCCACCTCACAATGGAGATAAACTGGGTTGGACTGGCTGTTAGGCCATTTCAGGCTGACCTTTGAGTGTCTACCATGTGTCAGCCATGGTGTAGGTGCCCCAATGCTCTCAGAGGGCCAAAATCCAAGTATCACCTGCAGCTATCCTTTCCTGGAGGCGCTAAGGGAGAACATATTTCCAAGGTCACTTAGTCTGTTGCCAGAACTCAATTCCATGTAATTGGAAAACTGTTTCCTGGCTGGCCTGAGGTGCTTCCTTGCTTGCAGCCAGAGGTGATGCAGATTCCAGAGGCCACCACTTTCCCTGGTCCCTGACCCCTTTCAGGCCAGCAACAGCGAATGAGTCTCTCTCAAGCTTTGCATCTCATTGACCGCCTCATCCATCCCCCTGTCCTGTTTTGCCACATCTTGTGGACTCCAGCCGAAGAAACTTCTCTGCTTTTAAGGGCCCCAGTGATCACATGAGCCCCATCTGGAAAATCCAGGATAACCTTGCTATCTTAAAGTCAGCTGATTTCATTGCCATTGCAAAGCTCCATTAGAGCCGTATCTAGATTAGTGTTCGGTCGGATAACTACGGATGGGAATCTTGGGGGAACATCTTTCAAATTCTGCTGACCTCACCTGGCAGGAGACGAACCTGAGAGTGAGGCTCCCTCTCCCCACAGAGGAGAGGAGGGGCTGCACGAGGTCCCTAGCGTCCACAAGCACAAGGTCTCTGAGGCGGCTAATGTCTCTCCACCCTCCATGCCACCAAGTCCCTCACTATTCTGGCGTGATCTGGTGCTCACTCCCCCCAGAGGCCTATGAAAAAGAGAGCTCAGCAGGGAGGCTCCTGGGGCCCAGCCCACCACGCTCTGGTTGTGCCTGGTCCACACACACAGGGTGTTTATCGGGACGGGAGAGGCTGCCTGACTGGCCTTTTGGAGTTTGCCTGAGCTGTCTACTTGGATCTATTACCTGGTTTAATCCTCACTACTGCTCTGAGTCAGTTACAAGTATTAACCCCATTTAAGCTAACCAAGCTAAAGGTGCCTATGTCTCCAAGGTCCCCAGCAAACTGAAGTTCGAACACTGATTGAGGCATTCATCTTATAGAAAAACTGCTGTTTGAAACTTTAACCTTGCTATTGGCTTCTGTAAATGTTTGCTTGCTTAAATAATAAGGAAAATGAGACTATTCTCACTTCAGGGAGGCCATTAAACCTTCCCTGGACAAAATTATCAGTGCTGGCATCAGGCCAGGCCTTTGGCTGAGATCTCAAGGCCCCAGCACATAGGGGCCCTTTAAGAACTTACAAAGGGGTGGGAAACATCCCATATTTGGGAGACAAAGAGGGTAAAAACATATAAATGGGGAAGGTTTCTGCATGTGGGGGCCCAGAATTTGAGAGACATTTTCCTCTGGACCGGCACGTAAAAAAATGTAACTCCAAACTCTCCGAGCATGGTTTGATTATTCCGGTTTTCTGTAACATGATCATCAGTGCCAGAACCCAAATGCCTAATAAACATGTTACTAGAATGTTCCCCACAGACCCAGCCATCTCTACAAGCTGGGAAAATGTCGCTGTTGAACCAGCCCTCTAATAGTGGGAGGATGCTGCTCTGGGTTTCCCTGGCGTGTTTTCCAAAATGATTGTCCCCTGTGCAGGGGCATTCCCATTGCAGGCCACCCCAGGCCACCCTCGCCCTTGGGGCTCCAGGTCAGGCAGCCTGAAGATGTGGCTCCTTTCAGCACCTGCAAAGTTCCCGGAGGGGAAGGATCAGTGGGAGGGCAAGGAAGGAGTTGGGAAAAGTCCAGGTTCTGAATATAAAAATGCCTGTTATGTTTGCAAGAGATGAATCCAGCTTCACTGGGCTTTGCACCATTTCTTGGTAAATGGGTATAAAGACTCCCCCTGTGGTGCAGAAACTTTAGAGAGAAAGATGAAAATGTAAAGAAGGTAATGAGAGAAATTTCACGGGGCAGAAGGAGGAAGAGACAAATGAATGTGTGGGGTGCTGACCACCACTATTGACATTAGAAATGTGTGCTTGCTCCCTCATAATACGTCAGTGCTGTCCAGTGGCCCCGCAGGACCACTGTAATCGGCGGCTTTCTCATTCAGGAAGCCTGTGCATCTGCTAGCCCTGACCGCGTGCTCCAGGCGGAATTAGGCCAACTCAGGGTGGACCTGAGCACAGGACGGCAAGGGATGCTCGAGACACTCAAGCCGTAAAGGTCGATAACGCTCAGAGTGGCCAGCCCTGCACCGTCCTCTCCTCCCACCCCTTGGTGTCAGCCGGTCTGTCACTATCCGGGGGACTGACTCCAAGACAGGAGCAGACCCGCGGTGTCTCCATCTGAGAGCAAAGGGACTCACCACGGCTCACAGTCTGAGATCCCTGGTTCTCCTGAAATCAACCGACATTCGGCATCTTAACATGGCTTCAGAAAGTCAAACATGTGGGAGCAGGAAGCGAGGACCGTGCTGACCAGCACCACGCCTGTGTGCAGAGCTGCTTATCGAGGGTGAGTCGGGAACAACTGCAGTAAACACCTGGATTATTTAATGGCCTTTTTCTCCTCACCCTTACCCTTCCTTTCCACTAGACAGACAAGTGGACAGGCAGAACAGCAAGCTGGGGTTATGCCAGCAGTCTCGCCAGGCCTCCCTCAAGCCCCCTTCAAATGCAGTGGGGACCTGGGACCTGGCCGTCCTTATTCAAAGGGGAGTGAATAAGGCAACTCTTCACTCCTGCCCTACACAGCTGTGTCCCCAGCTCATGGCACTGCCGAGGAATCAGGGAGACAAAGGTCTGTCCGCACCGCTCAAGGCTACTAACAACCAACTGATCCCCCAGGGAACCGGGCCGGGCGGCTAATCTTTATTAGAGAACGTTGGTCCTCATGGTTGTCATGCACAGGTGCAAGGAGCAGGAGGAGAATATTAGGCTCTGTAAAAAAAAAAAAAAATTGCCAAGACCGGTTTGGCTCAGTGGATAGAGCGTCGGCTTGCAGACTGAAAGGTCCGAGGTTCGATTCCGTTCAGGGGCATGTACCTTGCTTGTGGGCACATCTCCACTATGGGGTGTGCAGGAGGTGGCTGATCGATGTCTATCTCTCATAGATGTTTCTGACTTTCTATCTCTCTCCCTTCCTCTCTGTAAAAAATAAATAAAAAATATTTTTTTTAAAAAATTTCAGGAACAAGAGATGAGCATGAGGTGCAAAGCTGGGGAGTGGCTCAGGATGAACTTCAGCCTAGCCCTCCTCTTGCCCCCTCTCCACGCAGCTGGCTCACTCTGCATCCTTCCCCATCTCCTGTGAGCAGCTGAGTTCTCAAGCAGGTTGAGGGGCGGGGAGGAGGGAAAAAATCACAATAATGAAGATCTTTCCTCTTCTGCGGTTTTTCTGCAGTACTGAAGATTTCTTTTGTGTAAAAACAAAAAGGAAAAAAAAGTCTTTCATCTGCCAAGATTTTTACTTATCACATGTGAAAGGGTATCGTCTTCCACGCATTATGAAGTGCCTTAAAAAAAGGGTATCAAAGAGTCCAAGGCCCATTAATCTAAATTGCTTTAACACTTAGAGAAGAATAAAAGGCACTTTCTAAAATCTACAAATGAGTGTAACCTACAAAATTATAGATTAAATGCTGTGGGGGGGGGCGCGGGGAGGAGGAGACAGGTTTTCAGCTTGGAATAAACATCTTTAAAGGGAAAAAAAGAAATATTACTTCAATATTTTAAAATCATGTTTTGAAATACAGGAGAACAAGAAAGATACGGACTTAGACACGATGTAAAAAGATAGGAAAAACAAGTCTGGTTCGGCTAAGACTGATCGCCATTAAATGTCATTCAATAACATTTCCCAAGGAGCGGTCAGCTCCACGGGCTATTTTTGTCACCTTTGCAAAAACCTTTATGCATGGATCCAAACTATGAAGTCATTCTCCCCCTTTGAAGAAGATGCAAAGTTCTCAAGGTTCAGACCTGAATTCTCAATTGGTACAATTAGTAGGAACGAGGTCATCTTACTTTCAGACTCTTCCCATTTAAATTTATTATCCAGTGCTCTGGTAGTAAAAATAGAATGAAAAGCCTATAATATTTGATCGTCTTGATTTTGCAGCCCCAGCCAGGATGGGAAAACCATAATAACGGAATAACGCCTTAAATGTACATCCTGCATATCTCGAAAGAACTGAGAGAGTTTCACCAGGCGATTTTAAATCTAATTAATCCCAGCAGCGTTCCTGACTGGTAGGTTCTATGGAGTTGGGTTCTGTGGAGTCCTCCCCTCAGCAGGTGATAAAATGTCATCGATGAGGAAGGCCCAAACTTATTGCATACCCTATGTGCCAAGCTCTGTGCTCAGCTTTGCTTTTTTTTTTTTTCTATCGTTGAATCTTTGTACCATCACTATATGGTGGAGATTTGGATAGATTGTAAAGACACCCACAAATGGATACATTCCTAGAAACATACAGTCTCCCAAAATTGAATCAAAAAGAAACAGGAAATCTGAAAAGATCAATTGCAACTAATAAAGTTAAAGAAGTAATACAATAAAATAAAACTCCCAAAAAACAAAAGCTTTGAAGCAGATGGTTTCATGGCTGAATTTTACCAAACATTCAAAGAACTGATACCTATTCCAAGACATTCAAGAGGAGGAAAGACTGCCAAGCTCATTTTATAAGGCTGCATTCTCCTACTTCCAAAAGCAGATAGAGAAACTATAAAGAAAGAAAATTATAGGCCATTTGTATCTATGTTCTTGATAAACGTTGATACAAAAATCCTCCACAAAATATTAGCAAACCAAATTCACCAATACATTAAAAAGATCAGACACCATGACCAAGTGGGATTTATTCCTAGGATGCAGGACTGGTACAATATCCACAAATCAATTAATGTGATATATCACATAAAAAGGATGAAGGATAAAAATCATATGATCATATCAATAGATGCAGAAAAAAATATTTGACAAAATCCAGTACACATTTATGAAAAAAAAAAATACCTCAGTGAAGTGAAAATAGTAGCAACATATCTATGCTAATAAAAGGGTAATATGCAAATTGGTCAGAACACCCTCACAGTAACAACCAAACAGCAGGCTGCATGGGGCAACCAGACTGGTAGGGGGGGCAGTGAGGGGCAACCAGGCCAGCAGGCAGAAACAGTTAGGGGTGGTCAGGCAGGTAGGCAGGTGAGTAGTTAGGAGTCAGTGGTCCTGGATTGTGAGAGGGATGTCTGACTGATGGTTTAGGCCCAATCCCCAGAATTGGGCCTAAACCAGCAGTCAGACATCCCCTAAAAGGTCCTAGATTGGAGAGGGTGCAGACTGAGCTGAGGGGATTCTCCCCCGCCCCTGCACAAATTTTGTGCACCAGACCTCTAGTCTCTCTATATAAAAGCCTAATACGCAAAGTGTCCTCTCAGGAGTTTGACCGACAGGGAGTTTAATTGCTCACTATAACATGTGCTGACCACCAGGGGGTGGCATGGAATGAAGGGAGGTTCTGGCCAGCAGCTGGCAGCCACTAGGGATCCTGGTCATACATGAATTTTGTGCACTGGGCCTCTAGTCTCAACATAATAAAGGCTATATATGACAAATTCACAGCTAACGATCATAATCAATGGAAAAAACTAAATGCATTTTTCTTAAGATCAGGAACAAGACAGGGATATCCACTTTCACTTCTCTTATTCAACATAATGCTGGAAGTTCTAATCACAGAAATCAGACAAGAAAAAGAAATAAAAGGCATTCAAGTTGGAAAGGAAGAAGTAAAGCTGTCATTATTTGTAGGTAATATGATACTGTATATAGAGAACCCTAAAGATTACACCAAAAATAAAAAACCTTACTAAAACTGATCAATTCAGTAGAGTAGCAAGGTACAAAATAAATATCCAGAAATCAGTTGCATTTTTATACACTAATAATGAACTATCAGAAAGGGAAACTAAAAGTAAAAATAAAAAAATCTCATTTACAATTTACAACATGGAGATTTATTTAGAAACTAAATTATAGAACAAAGCATAATCATAAACATTTTTTATTGATTTATAAAGAGAGGAAGGAAGAGGAAGAAAGAGAGAGAGAAACATTGACTGGCCACCAGGGATAGAACCCACAACCTGGGTATGTGCCCTAAGCAGGAATCAAACCAGTGACCCTTCGGTGCACAAGACAATGCTCAACCAACTGAGTCACACCAGCCAGGGTAACCCTAACAATTTTCTGTATTGTTTGTACCTATCAGTGGCAGTAAAATAGACATCACAGATGCTAGATCCTTGTTGGACTCTCAGAAGCATGCCTCTCATGCATGTATGAGAGCAGCAGGGTTGGAGCATGGACTGTCATTTCTGTTTATCTCTAAGGAACTTTAACAGCAGCAAAAAGCTGCCACTATATTCCTCTTCTAGGTGGCTGTCATTTAGATTTGATGGCCCACAGCTTTTCCACTGTCCAGCTGTTAGTCCAAGACAGGTAGATTCTCTTCACCCGTTGCTCTTCTCCCTAAGCCAGCACGCCCACCCATCCTCCTCATATTTCTTTTGGGGCTCAAAGTAGAAATCTGCTTACACCATGCTGTAACAGCCATTTCTTTCCCCAAAAAGGATGTGGGCTGGTCTAGCTTTAAGGCCACAAGCAACAGCTGAGAGGAGGGAGGAGGAGGAGGCATTCAAGACCATGTCAGCTGGAAGACTAGCTTCAGAATGAAAAGAACACGTAGATAATGAACATGTGTGGCAGGAAGTTAAAATGAGTGTCTGTCTCAGTAACTTCCTCATTCCAAAAAGAGGTAAGAGAAAAATCTATACTCGGCAGTCCTTGGCTCAATACCCACTTCAAAGGTGAGAGTTGTTGTAAAGATTAGAGAAAAGGACCCCCCATAAAGAGACACTGCTGGCGTTGCAGGAGAGAGGAAGCACTTTTCTTTCTCAAATCACCTGAGGAGGTTTCATGAAGACTCTTCAGAGCGCTTACTCCTCAGGGCTGTCTTCTCGCACGCATTGTGCAGGTGGACTCTGTACGAGGACATCTGGTCAACAGGTACATAGGACTGAAATCCAGCCCTGCCCCCTCACCAAGCCTTGCACACTTCTCTATGGGGCAACATTCAGTAAGCGGAAAAATATCTAATTGCCACTTACACTCACTCACACTCGACTTACACTCACCTGGAACTAAGGTCCTGGTGTCAGTGGTGAGCTGGGGAAGCAGCTGCCTGTGGCCAGGGCCAGGTCTAGATGTGGGCCTGGCTCCGTGATCCTGGGCCTGGCATTGGCTTAGGCTGGCCGAGGGGGTGAGGTTGTCATCGGAGGAGACCCTGGGGAAATAACTCCTTTCCCAGGAAGGGAGACTTGGAAAAGCAAAAAAAAAAAAAAAAATGGTCCATTTATAGGAGACACTTTTTTTGCCAACGTATTTTCCTTAGTCTGGGGCAGAATAAAATATACAATATAGATTTTTCTCTTCGCTTGAATTTAAAGGCAGTGTGTGTTGTCATATTTCCTGCTAGTTGAAGGTTGTTTTTTGTGGAGGTTTTTTAATCTGACAGGAGGATGGGGAGGGAGACTACTCACCAGTGGCTATTTGAAGTTTAGTAATTGCCCAGAAAGGGAAGAAAAAAAAAAAAAGAACACTCTAAAGTTATTTTTTACTCTTCTAAAAAATTACTGCAATTTGACACATGGAATCTAAGGCACAGAGAAGTGTGATCTTGAAAAATTATCTTTTGTTGGCTTGATGGGAACAAAAAGAAAATGTCAATGCGATAGGCATTTCCCCACGGTGTAGTGAGGATTCGGCCTGTGCAGCCGAAAACCGCAAGGCACTTTGTCTGTACTGTGATAGCAGGAGAAATGGGGCTCACTGCTGGGAGTGACCGCACGGCCACGCTGCCCCTGGGGCAAGCAAATCCTGGCTGTCACTTCTTGAAAGAAAATCATTTCCAGTGACTTTCAATTTAAGATGAATTACACATTCTGACATACTTAAAATCCTGCCTCTTGATGAAAGGTATAGAATTACCCCAATTAGTGTTCTTGTGCTGGTTTTGTTTTTCAGAAGAATCCATCTGTCCTCTAAGTTATATTGAACACATTTGAATAAACCCAGATATATATATAAAACATATATATAAAAGACATATATATAAATACTAGATATATCAATATAAATACTAGATATAAACCTCTGAATATAAATAACTTCAACCTTTGAAAACTCTTCCATCAAATCACTCTCTTTCATTTTATGTCCTTCTCCAACGGTGACATAATCACGGTGGCCGACCTTACAGCCTTGGACCTCAGAGCAGAAGTGAACGATGGTGAGCAGACTCTGGGGATAGTCTCTATATTTGGGGGTGTGAAGGTAAAGGATACAATGTCCTTTTTAAATTTCGAGAGCTTTTACACAGTGCATGTGTGTGTGTGTGAGTGTGTGGAGGAGGGTGCTTTGGGGCTAGTTTTGCCAGGTACAGTCCGTTCTTCTGACAGTAAGCTCCCTACAGGGCCAGCCAGAGCCTGGATTAGTGGGGAAAGAAGCAACAGATGCATATTCTGGAAGGACACAGATCTGAAGGACAGAGGGCCCGAATCACCAGCCCTCAGGATCAGTCCCCTGGACTCTGTCCCAGGCCTTCGGACTTGCCCACTGTCATAGAAAGAGGCACTTGAAGAGCTCCAAATGGCTGATCAAAAGCAGTGGCTCTGCACGCTGGGTGTGGCAGGTAGAGAAGGTAGGAGGAGGCATTGAGTGGCCCAGGGGCCCTGAGGGTGACCTGGGAAAAGGGACAAAGGAGTCAGTCAGCAGGGGAGGTGGCCCCGTGCACATAGAGTCGTTTATTGGAGAGACTCAGCCAGAATGTAGGATGTGGAGGGACACATTTGTTTCTGTTATTGCCTCCCACCTGCTGGCTGGTGTCACCTAACCTTTCAGTGTCTCTACCTGGTCACCTGTAAAATGGGCATGACCATCCAGCCAGTTAGCCAACTCACCCACCTGCTGATGGTCACACAGAACTTTAAAATCACCAAGAGGAACACTCGGGGGCAACCAGGATGCTTCTCTAGTAATAATGGCTCTGAGACAGGAGCCAGCTTCAAAGATGAAGTGTTTCCTATTCAATAGAGGAGAGCACTGGGCTATATGCACAAGATAAAAGGGTTGGAACTAGAATGGCGAGCAGGGGACAGGGTTGGGGAGGACAGCAGAGCTGGACTGCATTTACCTCCTGATTAGCATTCTAATGTGCACGTATTAATGGTGGCCCGGAGGGTCAGATTAATCAGAGAGGAAAGCATTTCTCTCAATTGCAATTACAGTCATTATTTACGTTATTGAAATTAATCAATCACTATTGACGGCCTTTACTATTTTTACACCACTTTGGGGGAATGGGACAAACAAATCTTCAGACCCTTCTAGGGTAGGCAGCCGCTCGCTGGGAGGAGGGAATGTTCTTACAATGTAATGGGAAAAGTAAGGAGAGTTATGTGGTTATTAAATTTTTAACATGCAATTTCTGTGTAAAGCAACATGTGATTTATGTTCTTATATTTTCTTGGCCAATAGCTTAGGTGCTTTTTAATAGATCTGTGCCCTAGACATCAGTCACCACATCGCACCACATCAGGGCATGCAAACAGAACTTGCTAATGTGACATGACCATTCTGCTGATTAGGAGGTGTTAGAACTACTGGGCAGATGACTGTTTCCAACCAACCACAGAGTTGCCTGTATGTAAATCGGAGAACCATCCCTACTGGTCTCTTGCTGGTTGTAATGTGTAACATTTTTCCTTAGCAGACAGAAAAGGATGCATTTAACAATACGGTGAAAATCATACCCACATTTTGAGCAAGGCCACAGTTAAGTCCATGATAAAGGTGTTTGAACACCTTCCAATGTATAAGATTTTCTAAACATGGATTTACTTCTGGCGTCTTCTTTCATTCTTACTGCCTTCAGAGCTGGGTCAGGTAGAAAGGTCAGGGGTTTGGGCATCAGAAAGACATGTGTTTGAATGTTTGGCCAGCCACTGTCCAGTCTACATGGAAAAAGGGACCGCTGAGCCTGTGTTAGAGGTCTGAGGGACAGAGAGGTAGGGCAACCAAGTCATCCTAATAGGCAGGAGCTTTCTGGGTATTAGCAGTGAGAGGCACTTGTCCAGACTCTCAGGCCAGGGAAAGCTGGCACAGTTAGTCACCCCAGAAGCAATGGGCGGTGCAGACAGGATTCCAGAATGATCCCTGCAGCTTGGGTTCATCCCAAGCCTTCCTGGGAGAAGCTGGGTGGTGGCAGGTGGTGCTGGAAGCAGGGGACAGACTGGGAGGGCATGCACTTTTGTAGGTGGGCAAGATGACTGTGGGAAAGGGAGAGGCAGAGTAGTTGTACACATTGGCGCCTCCCTTGGCCCTGTGTGGAAGTGCATGGGAGGCCAGACTGGTACAGGTAAGTTGAATGGCAGCACCTTAAATGAAGCTCTCGCAGGCTCAGTGAGCAAAAGATGATTTTTGTTGGAATGCTTTGGAGCAAGAAATACTGGTAGCCTAGAATCAGCCTAACCAATATCTGGGTTTTATTGGCCCACATCAGGGAAAGAGAAACCTGCAGAGGCTCTGGCTTCCCTCCACCCTGTGGGTTTTCAGGCTCTGCCCTCCTTGCGGCCTCCCTGGGATGCTGGACAGCTGAGAGGCTGCCATGGGTTCAGACCTCATCCCCTAGCCAAGTCTTCAGGGAGAATGAACATTCTTCCTGTGGCTTACTCTTGAGAGCAAGGACGATTCTTTCCTTCAAGTGCCCTTGAGTCTTGTTGGCCATTCTGAACCATTGAGTGGACAGTAGGCAATGGTTCCAGGAGAAGAGGCACTCACTGTCCCTTAGGTCAACTAGGCCGATTTGCCCTTAAGCACGTGGCCTGCCAGGTGGAGGGCCAGAAACCTGAACAGAACTGGGCATGTTCTGAGTAGGAATACATGGATACCAACATGCCCACCACCAGACAAACAGAGAAGTAGTACAGGGCACAATGGAGGATATCAGAGATCATTGGATTTGGAGATTGATGGGGAGGAATAAGCAGAAAGCAGGCCTCTGGGGTTCTGGCTGCCCCGTGACAGTATGCTGTGCTTTGCAGCCCCGTGCAGTGAGTGAGGTGTGGTATTGCCCAATCTCTACGTTAAGCCTCCCCAGGGTAAGGTTTGCATCCCAGGAGCTGTCTCTGCAGGAAAGCCATCCGAGAGAAGGCAGAAGCCTGGACTGGTGTGCATCCACCCTCCAAACCCTCACACAGAGAGCCCACCGGAAGCCTGCACGGCCGAAGAGAGAGGCCCAGAGAGTCCTGCACATTTTTCAAAAGCTCAAAGGCCAACTGCTCCCAAAGTCACTGTTTGGGGATAAACTGTTCTAAACTCTTCACTTGTATCCCCGAGGGTGGAAGCTCCTAGCAGGAGGAAGGCAAGCTCATAGTTGCATAGCGGGTGTCTCATCTTGATGTATTGACTTTCCCCAGAGCTAGTCATAGTTCTTTTCCTCCTTGAAGATTTCTCCAGAACTCTCTCACCCAGCCCCAGACCCTAGATTTCCCAGTCAGTTCCAGAGACCCACACATCTGGCTCCATCCAGCTGGTCTAAGCGCCTGAGGATGCTGTCTCAGCCTGGACTAGACCAGCCAGGCAGGCCCAACCAGCAAACAACCTCCCAGAACATTTGTGGACATAAAGAATCAGCTGAGGCCTCATTTTACCAGGAAGCTTTTTCTAGTCCCAGAGCAGGATAGAGGCTGACAGAGGTTAGGTTTTTAAGTGTCTGTTTACCCTTCCCCCATCAACCCATAAACCAGGAGGCTTCAAGAACCATTCTCAAGCCCTGCACAAGTGACTGAAATTTAACAGATTCTCAATGTATTGAATAGAACTGAACTTAAATACTGTGTTCATGAATGTTAAATCTAACTGCCATCTACCCATTTGGTTCCCTAGCTTTCATTCAGTTAAGAAAACGAATGGCCCACTGAAAATCAGATGAATGGTAGGATCAATAATCGCCTTGTGGAACAGTGTATTCCCTGTCCATTCACTTATGTCCAGGCACTGTGGGCATTTCAGCATTAGTCTCAGGCCCAGTTTAACTTTATAGATGAAAAGATTTCTGGGCCCTCAAATCCTATTTGACTTTTAAAGCTCCTATCAGGATTCTTGGCAGAGCAAAATACATTTTCTGATTTTTTTGTGTGTGTGTGGAATGTGTTATGTGTTGCTGTTAAGCCAAGAGAAGGGCTTCCTTGAGATTATTGATGATCTAAGGCTGACACCTGGAAGCATTTCTCAGCTTCCGCTTCAGAACACAGTAGCAAGAACCAGAACCTTTGGGCTGGATAAATTCACTTCCCTTCTCCGCATTAGCTCTGTTTTAAAACTCAACAGATCACGGAACGGCATTGTCTAAAGTCTCCGAAATCTAGTGCATCTCACATTACAATCGCAAGCAATTCTGCCCCTGATTGCTATAACCTAGATGACCATGCTTTCTGCTGTACAGGGAGAAACTAATGAGATGGAGAGCTTTCTCGGATGGGAACCTGCTGGCCCACTGCCTAATGCGCCATGCCAGGGACCTGTGGGAACCCACCTCCCGGGTTGCCGATGTGCCTGGTTGCAGCAGAACGTGCTGATGTGTCTATCGATTGCAGTAGGATGTAAGTGGCCTGTAAAATAGAACAGCAGGTGAAAGGACGCCCCGCAGGGAAACTATTAAACGGTTCCTCCCATCACACTCGATATTAGCATTACCGCTGGAACAGCCTCTTTGCGATAACAGGGCAGTTATCTGCCCAGAGCACCCATTAGGGACATGGTGCAGGGAGCAGGCGGGGGACCTGACCACCAAGGGTCCGGATGCAGCAGCTTTGCACTCTCCAGCACCAGAAGCAAAGCTTCAGCCTGGAAACCTGTGCGGGGAGCAGAGCTCTACTTTATTCTTAGAAGGGACGCACCTCGCAGCAGCTGGTCTGCAAGGTCGTTAATAGCTTTAAGGTGACTCCAATTGTGGGAAGCGTTGGTGATGAGTTCTTCCCTGAACTTGTTCCTTCTGTTCAAAGTTGAGGGGATACAATAAGCGGCAAGTGGGATCCCTGAGGATCTGTTTCTCTATGAGATCCAAACCCTGGCAAAAGAAAAGGTGGAATAACCAGAGTGTAGACCGACAGCCTGAAGGTTCTCCAGAAAGAATTAGAATCTTGCAGGAGTGAATACTCACCTGGCTGTCCCAAGAGCCCTGTCAGCTCCCCTGACAGAGGCAGGCAGGACACGGACTAGATAGTGGGTCATAGTCACGACAAAGGACGGACTTGCAGCTGTGTGTTCCTTCGCACCAGCTCTGACGTGTCTTACCCAGTTTAGTTCCCTCTTGGGGTCGGGGTGGGCTAACAATATTAACTAGAGCAACTAGGGGAACAGAATGGCTCTGCTTCGCCCTCAATTGCTTTGCCCTGAATCTTTCCTAAGGAAGAGCTGCCAAATCTACTTTCTCCATCCTGTTTGCTAAATTCCCAGGAGACTCGATGTGCATAGCAAACACCTGTCTTTCTCACATTTCTGTCTGTTGGGTTATGAGCCAAATAAAATACCTGGGGAGAGAGTGGCCATTGCCAGACCTGGGCCAGGTTCTATCTGGAAGTGCTGCCACTTGTACCCAGCAGTAAAGCCCATTGGTCTGTGGGCTTCACTGACCTTCCCCAAATCACAGTGTCTCCTGGACAAACACGCTTTTGGCTTCTATGCTCTCAGCTTTGTGCTCTTGGCCACCACTCTGGATGCTGGCACCAAAACAAAATGGGTACAGCCTTGTCATCTGAGCAGAAGAAGGAATGTGAATATTCTGTGTAAGATGAGATGCAAAAATCAACCCACACAGCCTGTGGCTCGGCCGCAGAGACTGAGGGGTGTCAGGGCTTAGTCAATGTCAAGGTTTGCATCTCTTTCCCAGACTCTCTTCTGATCCAGGAGCGGAATCCTGGCCCTGATCTCCTCAGAGACCAACTGCAGACACTTACCTTTTTTTCTGTACTTTTTTTTAAATCTTTTTATTGATTAAGGTATTACATATGTGTTCTCATCCCTCCATTAACCCTCCAAAACTCCCCCCAGTCATGCCCTAACCTCCCTGATGTTCTTGTCCATTGGTTAGGCTTATATGCATGCATACAAGTCCTTTGGTTGATCTCTCCTCCTTACCCCCACCCTCCCCTACCTTCCCTCTGAGTGAGGTTTGACCATCTGATCGATGCTTCTCTGTCTCTGTCCTTGTTCATCAGTTTATGGTGTTCATTATGTTCCATAAATGAATGAGATCATGTAGTATTTATCTTTCTGTAACTGGCTTATTTCACTTAGCATATTGCTCTCCAGTTCCATTCAGGCTGTTGCAAATTATAAGAATTCCTTCTTTTTTATGGCAGCATAGTATTCCATTGTGTAGATGTACGATAGTTTTCTGATCCAGTCATCTGCTGACAGGCACTTAGGCTGCTTCCAAATCTTAGCTATGGTGAATTGTGCTGCTATGAACATAGGGGTGCATATACCCTTTCTGAGGTGTTTCTAGTTTCTTAGGATATATTCCTAGAAGTGGGATTACTGGGTCAAATGGGAATTCCATTTTTAGTTTTTTGAGGAAACTCCATACTGTTCTCCACAGTGGCTGCACCAGGCTGCATTCCCACTAGCAGTGCATGAGTGTTCCTTTTTCTCCACATCCTCTCCAACACTAGTCATTTGTTGATTGGTTGATGATAACCATTCTGACAGGTGTGAGATGGTATCGCATTGTCATTGTGATTTGCATTTCTCAGATAATTAGTGACTGAGCATGTTTTCATGTGTCTCTTGACTTCTTTCTGTCTTCCTTTGAAAAGTATCTATTTAGGTCCGTTGCCCATTTTTTTATTGCATTGTTTATTTTCCCTGTAAATGTTGGAGATTAAACTCTTATCGGTGATGACATTGGCAAATATGTTCTCCCATCAATGGGATTTCTTGGTGTTTTTGGTGATGGTTTCTTTTGCTGTGCAAAAGCTTTTTATTTTGATATAGTCCCATTTGTTTATTTTCTCTTTAGTTTCCATTTCCCTAGGAGCAGTATCAGTGAAGAAGTTCCTTCGGCATATATCTGAAATTTCTCTCCCTTTGGATTCCTCTAGTACCTTTATCGTTTCCCCTCTTAGGTTTAATTTCTTTATCCATTTTGAGTTTACCTTTGTGTATGGTGTAAGTTGGTGGTCTAGTTTCTTTTTTTTGCATGTATCTGTCCAAGTTTCCCAACACCATTTGTTGAAGAGAGTGTCTTGACTCCATTGTATGTTCATGCCTCCTTTGTCAAATATTAATTGGGCATAGTGGTTTGGGTCGACTTCTGGGTTCTCTGTTCTATTCCATTGATCTAAGTGTGTGTTCTTGTGCCAGTACCAGGCTGTTTTAAAAACAGTGGTTTTGTAATACAGCTTAATATCTGGTATTGAGATCCCACCTTGTTTATTCTTTTTCAGGATTGCTGTGGCTGTTCGGGGACTTTTTTTATTCCAGATGAATTTTTGGAAAGTTTGTTGTAGGTCTGTGAAATATGCTGTTGGTATTTTAATGGGGAGTGCATTGAATCTGTAGATTGCTTTGGGTAATATGGACATTTTGATGATGTTAATTCTACAAATTTATGAACACAGTATTATGTCTTCCTCTATCTCTTTTTTCAGTGTCCTGTATTTTTCACATATAGGTCTCTTACCTCCTAAATTTGTACCTGGGTATCTTAATTTTTTTGGTGCAGTGGTAAATGGGATTACTTTTATAGTCTCTCTTTCTGTAAGTTTATTATTGGGGTACAGAAATGCCATAGATTTCTTGGCATTAATTTTGTATCCTGCTATATTGCCAAATTCATTTATTAAGTCTAATAGTTTTTTAATGGAGTCTTTAGGGTTTCTATGTACAATGTCATGCAAATAAGGACAGTTTTACTTCTTTTCCAGTTTAGATGCCTTTTATTTCTTCTTGTCTGATTGCAACGGCTAGTACTTCGAGTGCTATGTTGAACAGGAGTGATGAGAGAGGGCATCCCTGTGTTGTTTCTGTTCTTAAGGAAAATTGTTTTAGTTTTTGTCTATTGAGTCTGATGTTGGCTGTGGGTTTGTCATATATGGCTTTTATTATGTTGAAGTATGACCCTTCTATTCCCACTTTGTTGAGAGTTTTTATCAAAAATGGGTCTTGGATTTTGTCAAATGCTTTTTCTGAGTCAATTGATATGACTATGTGATTTTTCTCCCTCAATTTATTTATGTGATATATCACATTTATTGATTTGCAGATATTGTACCATCCTTGCATCCCCAGAATAAATCCTACTTGGTCATGGTGTATGATCTTTCTGATGTGCTGCTGTATCCAATTTGCTAGAATTTTGTTGAGGATTTTGGCATCTATGTTCATGAGGGATAATGGTCTATAATTTTCTTTCATTGTATTATCTTTATCTGGTTTTGGTATTAGGGTAATGCTGGCTTCATTGAAAGAGCTTGGAAGTGTTCCTTCCTTTTGAATTTTTTGGAATAGTCTGAGGAGGATAGGTTTTAGTTCTTCCTTGTTTGTTTGGTATAACTCCCCTGTGAAGCCACCCAGCCCCAGGCTTTTGTTTGCTGGGAGCTTTTTGGTGACTGCTTTAATTTCTTCCATAATTATCGGCCTATTGAGATTCTTAGAAACTTCCCAATAGAGTTTTGGAAAGTTGTATTTTTTAGGAATATGTCCATTTCCTCCAGGTTGTCTAGTTGGTTGGAGTAGAGTTGTTGATAGTATTTTTTTTACCAATCCTTTGTATTTTTGTGGGATGTGTTGTTATTTCACCTCTCTCATTTCTGATTTTGTTTATTTGGGTCCTCTCTCTTTGCTTTTTGGTGAGCCTGGCTAGAGATCCATAAATCTTGTTTATCCTTTCAAAGAATCAGCTCTTGGTTTCATTGATCTTTTACATTGGTTTTTGGTCTATATGTCATTTATTTCTGATCTGATCTTTATTATCTCCTTCCTTCTACTTACACTGGGCTTTTCTTGTTGCTCACTCTCTAATTCTTTGAGATGTAGAGTTAGATGATTTCCTAACATTTTTTCTTGTTTTTTGAGGTAGGCCTGTAGAGCCATAAACTTCCCTCTCAGAACTGCTTTCATTGTGTCACATAGATTTTGGATTGTTGTGTTTTTGTTATCATTATTTTCCAGGATGCTTTTAATTTTTTCTTTGATCTTATTGGTAATCCAGTCATTATTTAATAGCATGCTATTTGGCTTCCAAGTGTTTGAAATTTTTGGATTGTTTTTATTGTAGTTTATTTCTAATTTTATGGCATTGTGGTCTGAGAAAATGTTTGGTATGATTTCAATCTTCTTCAATTTGGGAAACTTTGCTTGTGACCCAATATGTGGTCTATTTTTTAAAATGTCCCATGTGCACTTAGAAAAACGTATATTCCGTGGCTTTAGGGTGAAATGTTCTGAAGATGTCAGTTAAGTCCATCTGGTCTAGTGCATCATTTAGGATTGCTGTGTCTTTGCTGATTTTTTTGTCTAGAAGATTTATCTAGTGATGTCAGTGGTGTGTTAAAGTCCCCTACTATGATTGTATTGTTGTCAGTCTCTCCCTTGATATCTTCCAGTAGTTTTGTTATGTATTTGGGTGCTCCTGCATTGGGTGCATATGTTTACCAGGGTTATATCCTGTTGTTGTATCAATCCCTTTAGTATTATGAAGTGGCCTACCTTATCTCTTGTTATGGTCTTCACTTTCAGGTCTATTTTGTAGGATACAAGTATTGCTACCCCAGCTTTTTTGTTTGTTTGTTTGTTTGTTTGTTTGTTTTTCCATTTGCCTGAAAGATATATTTTCATCCCTTCATTTCATTTTCAGTCTCTTTGAGTCTCTTGTTTTGAGTTGAGTCTCTTGTAGACAGCATATATATGTGTGTGTGTGTGTGTGTGTGTGTGTGTGTGTGTGTCATTTTTTTTATCCATTCAGCCACTCAATGTCTTTTGATTGGAGCATTTAGTCCATTTACATTTAAAGTTATTACTGAAAGGTACTCATTTGTAGTCATATCTAGTTTTGTGCCTGTGTTCCTTCTTACCTGTTTATTTCTTCTTTTTACAGTATTCCCTTTGGAATTTCTTGCATTGCTGGTTTGGTGGTGATAAACTCCCTTAGCCTTTTTTTGTCTACAAAGCTCTTGATTTTCCTTTCAATTTTGATTAATAGTCTTGCTGGCTATTCTTGCAATACTTCGTATACCTCCTTCCATTCCCTTCTATCTTGATGTGTTTCTGTTGAGAAATCATTTGATAATCTGATGGGGGATCCTTGTAGGTAACTCTCTGTCTCTCCCTTGATGCCTTTAAGATTATCTCTTTGTCATTAATATTTGCCATTGAAATTATGACGTGTCTTGGTATGGGTCTTTTGGGATTGATCTTACTTGGGATTCTCTGTACTTGTGTAACTTTCCCCACCCCTCCCACCCCCCTACCCCCATATCTAGGAAGTTTTCAATCATTATTTCTTCAAATAGATTTTCTAATGCTTGCTGCTCTTCTTGTCCTTCTGGCAGCCCTATTACACATATGTTACTTCGTTTCATGTTGTCCCAAAGCTCCCTTAGCCTCTCTTCCTGCTTTTTAATATTTTTCTTTGTGGCTGATCAGATTGAGATTGTTTCTCTACCTTATCTTCTAACTCATTAATTCGATCCTCGGCTTCTTTTACTCTTACTGTTGAAACTTTCCATGTTGTTTTTGATTGTAGCTATGTCATTTTTCATTTCTTCCTGATTCTTGCATAGGTTGTTGATTTTCTCATCCATCTGATGTATGAATTGGACAACCATTACCCTGAATTCTTTTTCGGTCATATTGCATGTTTCAATTTCACTAATTTCCTTTCTTGGGGACGACTCATTTTCTTTCCTCTGGGTATTGTGTTATCTCCCCATTCTGACTATCACCAGAAGGTTCAAACTTCGAGTTGCATGGACCTGTACCCTGTGCTGTGGGAGCTTCGCACCACCTGAGTGTCACTGAAGTGCTCCAACACTATGATGTGTGGCTGTTGTGGGTTGGTGAGAACACTGACCCAGGCTTGCCCAGGGTCAGTGTTACCAGCGTTCAGTGAGGTCTCGTGTGTGCACCTAGAATCACAGACCCACCTGCACCGTGCTGTTGGCATGTGTAGTGAATCAGACTGTACCAAGCTGTTGGTGTGTGCCTTTAATCAGAGTTCCCTAGCACATGCCAGTAGTCAGAGTTCCCCTGTGTCTGCACCAAGAATAGAGTATAAAAGTCTCTGTTGCCTTGTGTGGCTTCTCACTGAGAATTAGGTCCCCGTGTGCACATGCACCAAGAATTGGAGTCACTGGCTCTTAATGTGAATGCGCTGTGAGTCAGGGATCCCAGGTGCATGCGATAAGAAACAGAGTCAAGTAAGTGTGCTCAATGCTGCCTCTTGCTGGGAGAATCTGGGTCCCAGTCACCATAGGGGACTGGTTGCACAGTAGCCTTGTGGTGTGCCTGCACTGTAGAAAACAGACTTCTGTGTGCACTTGTCCAGAATCGAAGTCAGGTGGCATTGTCGCACTGTGTGGGCTTTGGATGTGGTCGCCCAATTGCACTGCAGGGAGCAGATTCCCAGTCTCTGTGCATGTGCATACTCAAATTCCCATAGGAGCACGATGGCCCGTGTGCACCATGCTCCCAAACTCAAATTCTGTAGGAGTGCTGCAAAAGCGAGGGGAGGGTCTAGTAACTATGGCGCTATCCGCAAGCCTGTGGGGGAGGAGGGAATAGGCTCTGTGACTCACAGAAATCTGCAGTTGGAAAGTCTGGATTATTGTTGTCCGTTGGTCTGAAGCTGGGGTCGCAGGTCTCTGTCCCCATTGACTGCAGGATCCTGGTTTTCGTATAAGACACCACTGGGTGGTGCTGAAGTCAGGATCCTAGTCTCAAGCAGCTCTGTTTCTCAATATGGTGTGGTCTCTGTGCCCACACTGGCCACCCAGAAGTGTCCACTTTGTGTACAGGGCTCCATCGTCTAAGACTGCCTAGTTTGGCAGCCTCTTGGAAGCCCTCCACTTGTCTTTTTTTAAGAGGTCTCCTACCTTGACACCAAGCTCATTCGAGCTAGCAGTTGGCAGAGAGTCTAGAGCAGTGGTTCTCAACCTTCCTAATGCCGCAACCCTTTAATACAGTTCTTTATGTTGTGGTGACCCCCAACCATAAAATTATTTTTGTCGCTACTTCATAACTGTAATTTGCTACTGTTATGAATCTTAATGTAAATATCTGTGTTTTCTGATGGTTTTAGGAGACCCTGTTAGCTGTTTGCAACCCACAGGTTGAGAACCACTGGTCTAGAGCAAGTATGTCAAACTCAAAGGCTAATAGAGGCCAAATAAACATGGCACACAGCCACAAGCTATGAGTTTGACATGCTTGATATAGAGAGCTCTGCTGGTCCCCACCCCCTGGCTTTGTTTTCCTTCTTAATGTATTTTTATTGATTTCAGAGAAAATGGAAAGGGAGAAAAAGATAGAAACACCAGTGATGAGAGGGAATCATCAATCTGCTGCCTCCTGCACACCCCTACTGAGGATCAAGCCCGCAACCCAGGCATGTGCTCTTGACCAAAATCGAATCTGGGACCCTTCAGTCCAGAGGCCAACGTTCTATCCACTGAGTCAAACCAGCCAGGCCCCCCTGGCTTTTTTTAATCCTATTGCTCCAGACTTCTTCAAGTTCCAGAACATTGCTTTGCCATGAGGAATACTTGGACTCTAATCTGAGTAGTTCCTAGGGAAGGACGTCTGAGCCTGGAAGCCAGCCTGGGTATGGAACTTGCAAACACTGCAGTTGCCTCGACCCAAGCTCACGTCTGGCCAGGATAATCTCTGCATGCTGTGATCTGCCTCTAATTACAATGGAGAGAGACTTCTTTGTGCTGATGCTTTTTAACTGGAAAATTGAGAACATCACAAAACCATCTGGGGCGCCGTCAAAACCAGAAGTGCGCTGTTGAAATGAATATGTGTACTTTAAAGTCCACAGCCGTTTTTAAAGCTTATACTGTGTGCGAGATGCTGAGCTTGGTGCTCAGAGGGTTTACTAACCTGCCGTCCATGTATTATCTCCTCCTTCACTCCATTAGTGTCCTCTCCCAGTATTGACCTTCAATATGGCAGGTTAGAAGGAAGTAAAGGCAGGCCCTGGTAGGGTTGCTCAGTTGGTTGGAGTGTTGTCCTGAACATCAAAAAATGCCAGATGTGATTCCCAGTCAGGACACACACCTGGGTTGTTGGTTTAATCTCTAGTTGGAGTGCATATGGGAGGCAACCGGTTGATGTTTCTCTCTAACATCATTGTTTCTCTCTCTCTCTCTCTCTCTCTCTCTCTCTCTCTCTCTCTCTCTCTCTCTCTCTCTCTCTCTCTCTCTCTCTCTCTCTCTCTCTCTCTCTCTCTCTCTCTCTCTCTCTCTCTCTCTCTCTCTCTCTCTTCCTCCTTCTCTCTAAAACTCAATAAAAACACTTCCTAGGGTGAGAAGATAGCAAAGGCATAGAATAGAGAGGGCTTGTTGATGGATCTCCTCTGTTCCCCTGTGCTTGGCAACCTTCATCATTGTAGCTGGCTGTGGGGTGCCCTCTATGAGGCACTGAAATCTGTCATTCTTACATGCGACACAATCCTTTCACAGGAAATAAAATCCTGGTGTCCTTGGTTGCCAAGTGAACCTGCAGAAACAGAATGAATGTTTGCTGTAGGAATTAGTGAATCACTAAGCCTTCATCTCTACATTCAAGGGAACTGCTCTAAATATTGGCCTTGCCCTCACTGAACCTGCATCTGTTTGTGTAAAGGGCATTGCAGTGTGGCAGGTTCCAAGGATTATTCAGAAGCGCCTGCATGTTGCAGCTAGGGTGGTGCTGGAGCTGGCTCCCTCGGTTTGGGGAGCTGATGATTAAAATGCAGCAGTTCTATGAGCCAGAGGTAAACTCTTGGTACCTTGAAACTGGCCACAGAGGAAATATTATACCACAGAAATTCACAAAGGCTGCACATCAGGGTATCTTGGTTTAGGGTATATTTTTCTTTTCTTTTCTTCTCCTCCTCCTCCTCCTCCTCCTCCTCCTCCTCCTCCTCCTCCTCCTTCTTCTTCTTCTTCTTCTTCTCCTTCTTCTTGAATTTCATCTCCATTTTATTTTTTCCTTCTTTTAAATTTAATAAATCTCTATTGTTAAGATTATTACAATTGTTCCTTCCCCCCTCCCCATAACTCCCTTCCACCCGGTTCCCACCATCCTCTGCCCTTACCTCTCCTCCATTGTCCTCATCCATAGGTGTACGATTTTTGTCCAATCTCTTCCTGCAC
>PVJN01026380.1:0-29101 GCA_004026805.1 Lasiurus borealis | reverse complement strand
GGGGCGGGCCGGGGGCGCCGCGGGAGCCGCGGGACCGGGTGGAAACGCCGCGTGACTTGTAGGTGAGGGAACGCCGAGCGGTCGCCGCCGCCGCCTTCGCCGCCGCCGAGAAGCCCAGGTTCCGGCCGCCGGGAAGGAGCGTCTGGTGCCGACAAGATGGCGGACGGGGAGCTGAACGTGGACAGTCTCATCACCCGGCTGCTGGAGGGTGAGTGCGGGGAAGGGGCGCCCAGCTCGCCGCGGCCTCACGCCCCTGCGCTGCGGGAACCCAAGGGGACCCACCACCCCCTTTTCCCCGCCCCGAGGCAGCGAAGGGGCTGGGAGGCCGGCCGGGCGGGCGGGCGGGCGGCCGCGGCCTCGGGGAGCGCGGCCCGCGGGGGATGCTGGGCGAGAGGCTCTGTCGCTGCGGAGCGCCAGGCCGGGCCGGCGGGCAGGGCCCCCCGCGGGCCTTCGGGGACCCGGACGGCAGGCGGCGCGCCGGCCTGGGGTGCAGGGAGCCCAGGCTGCTGGCGGGGTGACCCTTCTTCCCGAGGAGGGTGCCGGGAGGCGTGTGTCCGTCCGTGATTGTACGCCCGTGGAGCGTGCATTTCTGTGCTCTTTATTTTTATTTTTATTTTATATTTTTGTGCTTTGCCCTTGGCTGCCTCGGATTGTAGCTCTGGAGTAAATTTTATTTTAAAAAAATCCTTCTGGACAGAGACGATTGTTTGACCTCCTCTGCGTTTTTATGTGATGCTCTCGGAAGAAGCCTCTGTGTAAGGAGAGGTTAAACATCTCCCATTTATCATTTTGCTTTTTTTATTTAAAAAAAAAAAGAGTAAAAAAGGTGTTGGAGCGAGTTAAAGATGCTCGCCAGAAAAATGGGATGTGTAGCCGCGTTTGCCGGAGGTATTATTTATTAGCTTTCGGGTTTGAGGGTTTGATTTGTGCACAAAACTTAGGAAGGAGCTCTATTTATTGTACGGCCTCTCTCTCCTGTGTTAAAAAGGTATTTGCAAGTCTTCGCAGCTTTTGAAGTTTCTGGACCCTTCGGTTTTTAATTGAATAGTTTCGTGTTGGGGGAGGGAAGGAGGGTTAGGAAGGGAGATCAGTGAAGAGATGGAGAGGCCAGAATACTGTTCACGTCTAAGCGCGGTCTCCTCCCAGTGAATGCCTTTACCCTAAAATTTGCGTCATCGCTAATTGCTTTTATGAATACATGGAGGGAGGAAAATGAGCCTTAAACAAAGAGTTCTTGCTGCCAGAAACCGTCAAAGGATTGTTGTTTGCTTTCCGATTACCTGGAGGTGATTGTTTGATACGGTGAAGCAACATACTTAATATTTGGAAAACCATCGGATTGTGTGATGATTTTGGGGGGAAAAGGGGGCGCTAGTTCCTTCTTTTCGTTTAGACCACGGTCGGTACCTCATACTGGTTGTGTAACAAACTACAGTATATTTGCTCCAGATGTAAAGGCCTTGCAGCCATCCAAGGCTGAATAAGAAGCAAAGTTTTCCCGGGGACTCTTTCTTATTTACCTTTTCCCTTTGCTGCCAAGTTATTCCTGGGAGGCCCCCTGGTGCCTGCAGTTAGTGTTCACTCCCTAAGACTTTGTGGACCTGAACGGACGTGAACATCTGACTGCGTGAGACATTTGCTTTAAAAGAAATTGTATAAAAAAAAATAAATAAATAAAATGAATTGTATATTGTTACTGTGCGTTGTTCTAAAAAAGAAATATAGCTCTTTAAAATGTTTAATATGTTAATTTGGGAGGAGAAGTTTCGTTTAGGCCAACATCTGTTTTTATGCATTTTAAATTCAGCTTGTAAATTTAAGTAATTTTAAGATCTGATGTTTGTATCTCAATTTCTTCACTTTTATTTTTCATATACTTACATATTTATATACTTTATAGGCACAAAACAAAGTAGACTTACGTGTTTTTAAATGTTTGACCTGGAACTTTTTAAGGCAAATGCACCTTTTTATGATATAGATAATTAAGAATCTTTACTAGTGGGTTATTCAAGGTTATTGGAAAAAAGATAGATTGTGAAAAATAGAATGAGTGAATGATTCCATTTATTTTTGTGAGTTCAAATTACATAAATGTTTGGTTTTGGTTTTGGATGATCATTTTTCTTTAATTGGTGAGAGTTCTAGTTCAAGACATTTCCCCCTTTTTAAATTACCAAACATTGACCTGCTTTGTGCCAGTCACCAGGAACCCAAAGAAAAACACAGTTTCTTCACTCAAGAAATTCCTAATACAGCCGAAACCGGTTTGGCTCAGTGGATAGAGCGTTGGCCTGTGGACTGAAGGGTCCCAGGTTCGATTCCAGTCAAGGGCATGTATCTTGGTTGTGGGCACAACCCCAATGGGGGATGTGCAGGAGGCAGCTGATCGATGTCTCTCTCTAACTCTTTATCTCTCTGCGTTCCTCTCTGTAAAAAAATCAATAAAATATATTTCTTTTTTTTTTTTAAAGAAACCCCTAATATAAACAAATGATTTGGGAGGGGTTTTTTTTAGCGTTTTCTCTTTGCATTTCCATCACACCCATCAATAAAGAATTTCATTACTTCTTAATCCAGCAAAGTATACTTAGTTTGTTTGACAGTGCCTCCCTGAGATTCTTAAATTCTCCAGGTTCTTCCTCTCCTTTCCTCTTCCAAAATTTAGATCCATTAAAAAACATCCAAAACACACTTGGATTTCCTTATAAGTAATTTTATCTTCAAATAAAAATTTTTGTGTTTGCCTTGTTTTTCAGTGGTGTCACATGATAGTTGAATTTAACTCAAATTTTTAAGTGATTTCAGAGAAGAAGGGAGAGGGAGAGAGAGAAACATCAATGGTGAGGAAGAGTCATTGATCGGCTTCCTCTGCAGGTCCCACACTGGGAATAGAGCCTGCAACCCCCGCATGTGCCCTGACCAGGAATCGAACCATAAACCTCCTGGTTCATAAGTCGATCAACCACTGAGCATCGCCAGCAGGGCAACACAGCCAACTTTAGAATGTTTCTACCCTCAGGCACAACCCTGTTCCCATAAGCCAACACTTTCTTTTTTTCTTCACCCCACTTCGCCCTCTCCCCACACTAGGCAGCCCCTAAGTCTATTTTCTGTCGCGATTGTGCCTGTTCTGGATGTTTGTTATAAATTAAAGTGTCTTTTGTGATTAGTGTCTTTTAATGTTTTAAAAGTTTACCTATGTTGTGCTCGCTTCGGCAGCACATATACTAAAATTGGAACGATGCAGAGAAGATTAGCATGGCCCCTGCGCAAGGATGACACGCAAATTCGTGAAGCGTTCCATATTTTTAATGGAATTCTATGCTGCCATTAAAAAGAAGGAATTCTTACCATTTGCAGCAACCTGGTTGGAACTGGAGAGCCTTATGCTTAGTAAAATAAGCCAGTCAATGAAGGAGAAGCATCACATGATCTCACTCATTTGTGGATAATAAAGAACATTATAAACTGATGAACAAAAGGATAGATACAGAGGCAGTAAAGCTTCAAACAGACTGTGAAATTACAGCAGGAAGATTAAAGTTAGGTGAGGTAGATAAGGGATCAATCAAAGGACTTGTATGCATGTATATAAGCATAACCAATGAACATAGACATTGAGGGGTTGGGTTATGCCTGGGAGGGAGGGGGGACAATGAGGAGATATGTATAAGAAAAAAGACAAGTTTACCTATGTTGTAGCACATGTCAGTATTTCATTCCTTTTATGGATGAATATTTTTCATTGTATAAAATAACTAATTGTACCCATCACTTGAGTTGTTCTCCCTCGGCTATTGTGAATAATACTGCAATGAATATTCGTGTACAGGTTTTTGTGGGGGCATATTTTCAGTTCCCTTGAGTTTGTAACTAGGAGTGGAATTACTGGATCATATGGTAACTCCATATTTAACCTTTGTTGGATCTGCCAGACTGTTTAAAGCCTTTTTTTTTCTGAGTAAATTGTTTAATTATGACCCAGTAGTCTAAAGGTGAGGCAGATTGAAGGAAGTGTTAAGTTGTCTGTGGCAGCCTTAGCTTCTGCAGAGAAAGTGTGTATAGAGCCAAAGCCAAGTCTGTAAGAGAAGAGCAGGTTGGGGAGCAGGGAGATCATCTGAGGGATACTTGCCTCTCTTGCTTCTTGGACGAGAAGCTAGAGGAGGCAAAACGTGGTACATGTTTTAACTGATTCAGAAATTTGGAGTGTTTGTTTTCTCATTAGTTACTTCCAGCAGGTGAGGGAAAGTTTGACAGTTTGAATGGCCCAGAAGTGTTTCTGTTTTTGTTATTTAATGAGAGCTGGAGCTTTTCTAGTAAATTTCTCAATCCAAGATTAGGATTTATTGGGATTTAGACATCTATTTACATTTTTTTAGTCTAAAGACAGGTTATATTAAGATTTAGGATTAGGAAATTGTATCTTATTCTCCACATTTATTGTTTAACAGGGTATCCATCCCAATGACAGGCATTCTTAACTGTAACAGAAGTAAAATAATATAGGTGCAAAGAATGTCAAGATATTTAGAAATAATAACAAAAATGTCATTTAGTGTTTTAGAAACAATGGTTATCCTGGAAGTCTTGGGAGGAGTGGGGTATAGGGATGCTAAGAGAAATGGTTTGTCAGTGTCAGGAAGCTTAGCAGTGATGTGGTGGAATCTTCTGTTTTTGTGTGGATACATATTTTTATAACCTCAGGCAGCAATCACTGCTCCTCCACCTGCTGTAAATAGCTATTGCACAGCTTATTCTCCCTGTAAAAGTGGAGGATCAGAGAAGATAGGGGAAAGAGATAAATGTCATAATTCTTCTTTCTGGTACACCATACTCCCCCACACTGAATTGATTACCTTTGAAGTCTTGGTTATTAGTTAGGTGAAAAGTATTTTTTTAATATACTTCAGTCTCTGAAATATGCCATAAAACAGAGACTTTCTGTCGGATAAAATGAAAATGCTTAAATGGAAATAAAGTCTTTATTCCACAATTAAGGGTAGAAGACTAAAAGTGCACACACTAATTCTGAAGATAAAGAAGTATAAATAATTAGTAGCTAGTCCTTTCCTAGTTTGATGGATGAGTTCAGTTTTGGTATCAGTGGGTACTTGCTATATAGTAGAAAAGTAGTTAAAGGGCAGTGACAATAATCCTTATCCTATCTCTGCACTATTCACATGAGTAACAGTGATTTCTGAAGGTATACATAACCTTCCTGAAAATCACTGGCCTCAGGGATCTCCCTTCCCAAATTTACCCACATTTGTGCAAGGACCAGGAGAGGTATTTATACTCTGTGCATAATCTAATGGGAACATTGTTTTTGGCTCTTCATTTGTGCTGACACTGTATCATTTGGAGGTTTTGGCACAGTTTTTTCCACTATAAAGGAATTCTATCCCTAGAATGTTCATCAGAATATCCCTAAGTTCCAACCTGTCAATTACAGGTTGACCAAGACATTTTCTTGGCTTGTCTAACACTGCTTTTACTTTTCCCATAATCCTACCCCCTATGTTCAAGATTTAGAGAAATCAAAGTTACTTTTCATAAGTTTAAGAACTTCTGTTATGTATTGTGGGCATTCTTTAACATATACCATAAATATACAAGTGATAATTTCTTAACAGTTTATTCATTGATCTGTCTTGTACTTTATTTTTTTATTATTATTTTTTAAATATATTGTATTGATTTTTTATAGAGAGGAAAGGATAAGGATAAAGAGTTAGAAACATTGATGAGAGAGAAACATCGATCAGCTGCCTCGTGCATACCTCCTACTTGGTATGTGCCCACAACCAAGGTATGTGCCCTTGACCAGAACTGAACCTGGGACCTTTCAGTCCTCAAGCTGATACTCTATCCACTGAGCCAAACCAGTTTTGGCCTATCTTGTACTTTAAATGAGTCTTATACATGACTTTATAATAAGCATTGGTCATTTGGAGAACACTGGTTAAACTGAATTATGTAGATGTCCAAATGTACTCACACCTTCTGTGATATAAAAAAAAATCGAATTTGTTAATATTAAAACAAGATATTAGAAGAGTCCTTAAGCTGTCGGTTCATGATGCTGGATATAAGGTTTCCCAAATTTTAATTTTCACTTGAAAGCTTGAAATGTAACATTGGCAACAAATGCTGTCAATTGTTTTCCTTGAAATGACAAACATACTTTGTTCATTTTCAAGAGTATCTGTTAAATATCTAAGTGTGAATAACTATAGTTTGTTAGTTGTGCTTTCTAGTAAAAAAGATGTTTTGTTGGGGTAGGGGTGGAGGGTAGTGGCCAGATCAGCTTCAAACTAAGTCACATGAGTGCTTTTCTTGGAGACAGCTCTTGTACTTTGCTATACAGCAGAAATGTTTTATGGATACTTCCTATTTCATCATACTGAATATGAAAAAATGTATACTCAGTGGTGGAGATATAATAAAATTGTTTTTACTGCTTCATTAAGGGCATTATTTATTTCTTTATTTTACACTGTACTAGGATTGAATGAACTACCTCAGTGGCAGACAAAATAATACATTTTTATCACTACAATTACTTTAGCAAACATTAAGGGCATTCTTAAGTGAAGTTGGCTTTTTTATGTTTACTAAAAGTGCATGGCAGTAAACACACTAGTGCCTACAGTAGTACAGTTAGCAGTTTTACCAACCATTGCTTTTACATGGTATAGATGTCAGCACAATTAAAAAGGAATCACTTTTTTTAAATATATATTTTATTGATTTTTTTACAGAGAGAAAAGGAAAGGGATAGAGAGTGAGAAATATTGATGAGAGAAAGACATCGATCAGCTGCCTCCTGCACACCTCCTACTGGGGATGTGCCCACAACCAAGGTACATGCCCGTGGCCGGAATCGAACCTGGGGCCCTTCAGTCTGCAGGCTGACGCTCTATCCACTGAGCCAAACCAGTTTCGGCAGGAGTCACATTTTGAGAACCTTAGGGCTAGGGCACTCCTTCCTCTACTCCTGGATTGTCTAGCCCTCACCTTTGTGTGTTACATCAGTGTGAGAGAAAGAAACAGCAGTTGGTTGCTTCCTGTACACATCCCCACCAGGGATTGAACCTGAAACCTGGGTATGTGCTCTGACTGGGATTCAAACCGGCAACCTTTCTGCATATGTGCCAGTGCTCAACCAACTGAGTCTCACTGGCCAGGACAGTTACTTTCCTTCTTTACCTTTTTATCATTATCTGATTATCAGTGTACTTGGAATGATTTTTTAAGATGATTCACAGACCCCTTTGAGAATTCATGAAAGCCAAAGGTCTTCTCAGAAAAATATGTATGTTCATGTACATACAGAATATTATAGACATTTGGGTTTACTATATACATGGCCACCTATAGACTCTGAAACCACATTAATTTTTCCTATCAGACAGACTTCACGTACATTGAAATTAATGCAACTGTCTAATTTTTTCACTTAAAATTAAAATTCTACATTTGTAAAAATTACTCATTTTTTCTTCTTTGGCTAAAGGTAGACTTAACGTGCAAAATACAGGCTGGGGCAAAGTAGGTTTATAGTTGTGAGTATACAAAATAGAGTTTATTCTTGTATTATTTTGTCTGCTTATTTTGTTTATTAGCTATGTATTTATTGCCATTTTATTGTTCATACTTTATCTTTTTTCCCCTGAAAGAAGGCCCTATAATATTTCATATAATGGTTTGGTAGTGACGAACTCCTTTTAGCTTTCTCTTGTTTGGGAAGCTCTATGTGTCCTTTGATTCTGAATGATAACTTTGCTAGAGATAGAGTAACCTTGGTTATAGATTATCTTGTATTATTACTTATTAATTATTGTATTATTCTCCATACAAGTAACTGTAAATTACTTTTGTTACACCATGTATATTGAAATTAATTGACATTTATCATACAGAAAAATTTGGGCAATAGAGGAAACCTGGATTTAAATGCACTTTGCTATTGAGTCATATGTATCCTTGAGTGAATCTTAATTAGGTGTAGAAGTAGGATAGAACCAATTAAAATTAAAATGTTAAAGATGGGGCAGACATGGTAGATAGTAGAATTAGTTCTTTGGGGCGGGCATCCTTTTTATTTTAGAGAAGGCAGGTATTAATAAGAACTTGCTGGAGAAAGTAGCAGGTATTGAAAGATCAAATTTAGCCTGGCTAGCACGGGTCAGTGGTTGAACGTAAGCCTATGAACCAGGAGGTCATAGTTCAAGTCCCGATCAGGACACATGCCTGTGTTGTGGACTCCATTCCAGTGTGGGATGTGCAGGAGGCAACCAATCAATAATTCTCATTGTCGATGATTCTAGCTCTTTCTCCCTCTCCCTACTTCTCTGATATCAATAAAAATATTTTTAAATCTGTGGAGTTAATTGTAAATGGAAAATAGTAGGGGTATATAAAGATATAGCCTATGTTTTCCTTGTTTAAATGTCTTCTCAGTTAAGATTGAATGGGAACCAGCAGTATATTTAAAGGTTAAAGGGAAAATGAGTGGAGAAGGTAATGAGAGGAAATTATTACAAGCTCAATTCATTAGGGCAAATAAGGAACTCCCATGTACCATTTCTCCCCACTCCATCTCAGAAGTTACTGGAAACCATATTAGTTAATGAATTTTATTTTCTCATTCATGTGAAAAGTGTTTTTCTTCATCTAACTAGCTTATAGAATTTTTAATATAATGCCTTATTATAAACATAATAATGCATTAAAATGTATTAAATATCTGGCTGGCACCTTTGAAAATCTGTTTTGTTTTGATTGGAAAATAAAAGTGGTAGTTGATTGCTGGAAGCCAGTTCCAGCAGGTCATGATTGCAGGAGTTTCATTGAAACATTGATGGAACTTGGGGACTCAACAAGGGCTGAGTCACATATGTTATCACCTGCTGCAAATGGCTAAAGGCATTTCCCCAAACCTGAAAAGGATGATTGTTTACTGCCAGACAGCTCAGGACATAGTAATCTACATGTTATTGCCTCCTCCTGGCCAAACACCTGAACAGCTGGAGGTAACTCCAGGAATCTGACAATCTCCACTTTGCCTTAGGACAGTGGTTGGCAAACTCATTAGTCAACAGAGCCAAATATCAACAGTATAACGACTGAAATTTCTTTTGAGAGCCAAATTTGTTAAACTTCTTCTAATGCCACTTCAAAATAGACTCGCCCAAACCATGGTCTTTTGTGGAAGAGCCACACTCAAAGGTCCAAAGAGCTGCATGTGGCTCGCAAGCTGCAGTTTGCCAACCATTGCTTTTGGACAATTTATGATAATAAAAAGCAAGGGGTCCTGAAATGAGGAGAACTTGGTTTCTTTAGCCAGGCTCCTCTGCCCCCCTACAAATGCCTTTCAAAATATGTTTTGTCTTTGGACTCAATTAATTTACACACAGCCCTTTCTCCAGATTGCTGAACCCTTCTAGATGCCCAATCAAGACCACTGGCATTAAATCGTGCCCAATGTCCTACATTAATTGATAAAATTCTTGGGACTGCTGATAATATTCCAAGAAGTATGTGAAGCTAAATCACCTGACAGCTGCTTTTTCTAATCTTCCTTTCTTCATAGCCACAGCTTCTTGATGCTATTTTTGGCATTTTATTAAATGCAAGATTTTGCTGAGAGAATAGACCAGACACTCAACAGGTGCTGTCCCTGAGTCATTTTAGGGCTGTGAGGCCTCAAGTTAGCCACTGAAGAACAAAGAGGGCTGCATTTCCATGGCAGCAACTTGCCGGAGCATCAGGAACTAACAAGAATGGAGATAGAAGCAAGAGATCATAGAATAACCTTACTGTTAGTCAGGTTTTCTGATAGTTTGCTGCCTGTTAAAATATTATGTTATGGATAAATTTTAGAAAACTGACCACTTATTCATTGTTTATCAGTAAGAGGATGTCGTCCAGGAAAGATTGTGCAGATGACTGAAGCAGAAGTTCGGGGCTTATGTATCAAGTCTCGGGAGATCTTTCTCAGTCAGCCTATTCTTTTGGAATTGGAAGCACCGCTGAAAATTTGTGGTAAGTAAATGTGTAAAGCTGGAAACAATCTCTTTTGAATCTGTTTTTCTCCCATATTTACATTGAAGATGATCTAGGGGAAACGTTTTAAAGTTTTTGTATAAAAGAGAAGATTAGTAGATTTTCTTTTATAAAATTCTATAAAAATGGAAACTTTTGTCCTGGCTGGTTTGGCTCAGTGGATAGAGCATTGGCCTGTGGACTAAAGGGTTCCAGGTTTGATTCCGGTCAGGGGCACATGCCCGGGTTGTGAGCACAGTCCCCAGTGGGGTGCGTGCAGGAGGCAGCTGATCATGATTCTCTCTCATCACTGATTTTTCTCTCTCCCTCTCTGAAATCAATACAAATATATATTTTTTAAAACATTGAAACTTACATGAAATGACAAGTTACAAAATATTAGCTATATATACAACAGATAAAAATATTGCTATACATTATATAAAAGAGTTCTTATAAATAAGAAAAGGCTATACAGTCAAAAAAATAAAAAGAGTCAGATCTTAGAAGAAATTCAAATGGCCAATAATATGTAAGATCCTCAGTCTCACTAGTAGTCAGGGAAATGCAATTCAAAATCAAATCCTGAATGATAATCAGATTGAAAAAATATCAAAAATTGATTATCTAATGTTAAGTGAAATAGGCATGTTGGTGCACAAGTTTTAAAAAAAGGTACAGAATTAGTGTCAATATGGCAATGTTTATGGTATTCTAGCTTTGTTGTGATCATTTTGATTTATTTTGAAAATTAGGTAGCTTTACAGTTGGTTCTTTTAAGTTTTGGCCAAAAGCAAAAACTTAAGACCTTAAGTGGAGTGATCACATTTTTACATAAGTTCATCTAACAGCAGGAAGCGGTATAAATAGTGTATTGTGCTGGCTTTTGGTTTAATAATGCAGTTTTTCTTGGTAGTGGCTATTAGTTATTAAGATAGTGTTTATGGACTTAACCATCAGTTTTTGCACACACACACACACCCTCCCCCAGGGATGTGCCCAAAAGTCACTACAGCCCGCATTCAAGGGAGTAAATAAACATGAGGACTCATTTCATAGAAGGTGATTGTACAACAGTAACCAAATATTCTAAAGCTGACTTTTTCTCTTTTTAGGAGATATTCATGGACAGTATACAGATTTACTGCGATTATTTGAATATGGAGGCTTTCCACCAGAAGCCAACTACCTTTTCTTAGGAGATTATGTGGACAGAGGAAAGCAGTCTTTGGAAACCATTTGTTTGCTATTGGCCTATAAAATCAAATATCCAGAGAACTTCTTTCTCTTGAGAGGAAACCATGAGTGTGCTAGCATCAATCGTATTTATGGATTCTATGATGAATGTAAGTAAAAATAAAAATCTATTTGTTATTAATGGAAAAGGTCCCTAATAATTTTCTACTTTAAAAGAGTTCTTTCAATTTAGAGTTTTTTAAAAAACATGATATATTAAGCATAATCTAAGAAGAGAACCTTTCGTGGAAGAGGAACCTGAAACTGGGAAATGTTACCAATTAAATTGGTTCCTTGGGATCTCTTTCAGGTCGACTGTAGCTTGTTTGGCTGAAAGGACCTTTTGTAATTAGCTTACAAAGTAAAATATCCAAGTGGAATAGAGGTTGCTATAGACAGTAGCTTCTGGTTTTCTAGTGTCCATTAAGATTTTAGCTTTCAGCATTCTTGTGATATGACAGAAAATCTTATTGTCAAAGAAATATTGAGTCATCCTATTAAATTATTTTAAAAGTTCAAGTTTATTTTAGGATGTTAGTCTATACCTATAAACTAGAGAGAAAGATACTGAGTATTCTGGGGTATCCTTATTGTTGTACTTTTTTTTGGCAGTAAGAAATCACTGATTTGCTGTTGTGATTCCAAGTGTGTCATTACTAAATTATCCCATTATATTTGAATTCGTCTTTTGAGTTGTTTTTTAGCATTTCAAAGTAAACATGTATTTGGTTAATTATAATTTAGAACCAATTACTATAATTTTCAAATTGAATTTATTGTTTTTCAGTGCTGAGTTCTCCATTAGAATCTATTTTTGCTTTTTTCTCTATCCTTGAATATGGTAAAGTCCTATTTAGTTCATATAATCATTATTTGACAAAGGTTAAGGAAGTATATTCTATACACTAGGAATGCAGCAGTGCACAAGACAGATGATCTTAGTTGTAGATCAGACAGTACATAATGTAAAACTTTTAAACAATCACTGAAAAGATTCCTTTAGTAAAAGAAAAACTAAGAGAAATAAAACCATGAGTAATGTGTTATAGACAAAACAGTAGTATCCTTAAATACAAAAAGCTTTTAAAAATCAATTTTTGTGAATAGGAACATCACAAAAGAAGAAATACAAGTGGGCAAAAATATAGAAAAAAACTTCAGTCTAACATAAATTAAAATACTATTTTTCACCTATCAACTTGACAAAGACTATTAATTGTTGGTATTGACCAAGATACAGAACTCTCAGCCACTATTAGTAGGGATATAAACTGATTCAACATTTACTTAATTATATGTTATGAACTTCAACCACGAATATGTATTTTTTTCTTTTTCCAAAATATAATTTACTTTTAAAAGGCTCAGATGCTATCTTGTCTTCTACATATATAAAGACTAATATGCACAGTGTTCCTTCAGGAGTTCTATCACTCACCAGGGGGCAGTGCAGAATGAAGAAAGGCCCCAATGGGCCCTGATTGCCCTCCAGACCTAAGGACCTTACCCATGCTCCTATTTCGTGCATTGAGCCTCTAGTCTCTAATATAACTTGACTATCTTTTAAGCATCATCTAAGTGAATATTGATTTGAATTTACAGGTTTGTCAAGTTTTCTCAGGTAGCTCTTTTAAGAATCTGACAATTTGAAATTGTTACAACATTAGAATACCAGTCAGTCAGCCTCTCACTGTGCTGCATTTCTAAAGAGAGCTTGGATCTGAACACGCTCCCCCTCCCTAATCCATAGTGTGGTCATGCCTTAGAGGTATAGTTGCTATAATCAATACTTTGGGCTATGAGGAATGATATAAAACTGTAAGGACTGTTCATAGCTAATTCACCTAAATTCTAAATCCCAAGTATCTAACCAGTTGAAACTGGCCTCAAATGTATAGAGTTTACCAGCCATTCATTTAGTCATCTATACCTTTATTTGTCTTTGCAAAATTGGCAGGTATACAAGCATGAACAGAGTATTAAACATACGGTATATTAACTCTCTCTTCACAAGCCACTGAGTGGCCAAAAGGACCATTCAGTTAACAAGTATATTATTAGGACACTAGAGGCCTGGTGTATGAAATTCGTGCAGGGGGAGGGAGTCCCTTCAGACCAGCCTGCGTCCTCTCTAATCAGGGACCCCTTGGGGGATGTCTTGACTGCTGGTTTCGGGATCAGGCTGAAACTGGTAGTCATAACATCCCTCTCACACTCCAGGACTGCTGGCTCCTAACTGCTCACCTGCCTGCCTCATCACCCCTAACTGGCCCCCTTGCTGGCCTGGTCACCCCCAACTGCCTTCCTGCCAGCCTGGTTGCCCCTCACTAACCCTTCTGCCGGCCTGGTTGCCCCTCACTGCCTTCCCTGTCAACCTGGTGGCCCACGCAGCATGCTGGTCAGTTGTTTGGTCATCCCTCGCTAACCTCCCTGCTGGCCTGGTCACCCCACACAGCCTGCTGGTGAGTCATTTGGTTGTCCCTCGCTAACCCCCCTACCAGCCTTATTGCCCCATGCAGTCAGCCGTTCAGTTGTTACTGTGAGAGCATCATGACCAATTTGCATATTACTCTTTTATTAGTATAGATAAGAAAGAAAGAAAAAATAAAACTTAAAAAATTACCCTTATTCTAATTCACTCTTGATTATTAACCATCTTGTGATAAATATTTCAATCTTTCAATATCAAAATTGGATGATTTGGACTCTAGTAGAAGAAATGACAGATGTACAATAGGGAGAAAGGTTAGTCATTGAGAACAATGTAATGAGAAAAGCTTGATATATAATGAAAAAGGTATGGAGCTTCTAAATAAAAACTGTTGATTAAACACATATACCTACTTTAATTCTTTCTGTAACTCTCCTAAAACAATAAGAAAGGAATTTTAGTGCATAAGCTTGCAAGTTAAAAAAAAAAAAAAGGAGAGAAAATTTGGTAAGAGTGATTACTTAGCAAATGTGAGAAGACTGAATCCTCAGTGGAGAAAGCAACTGATTTCACTGCTGAATCACTATGACCCTCAAAAACGTTTCGGGATTTGGCAGCAGCATCAAGTACCATTTCTTAAGATGAATACCTGGTAGTGAAATTGCCAGGCCAAGTATAGGCATATCTTTAACTTCACTAGATAATGTTACAATGATTGCCAAAGTGGTTTTACTAATAATAGTTTTGTTGGGCAATGTCTCTTTTTTTTCTTCTCTTTTCTTTTGTACTGTTATATTATCAAGGATGATATTGTAAGGTATTCTAATCACTGTTTTCATGGAGCTTACATTCTAATCAGAATGATTCTTTGATTTTGTATAGCACTAGAGACCCAATGCACGAAATTCATGCAAGAGTAGGCCTGCCTTCCCTTGGCTGGCTGCCAGCACCGGCTTTCCTCTGGCACCTGGGACCCACCCAGACTTCCCTTCGGCCGCCAGCAGGCAACCAGGACCCAGGCTTACCTGGGCAGCCCCAGCTTTTTCTGGAAGGACGCCTGGTCTAATTAGCATATTACACTTTTATTATTACAGATTTTTATTTCTGAGGGGTAGTATGTAGTTTCAATTGTTTAATCAGACCAGTAGACAGAAAGTGGGTTGTAGTATATCAAACTATAACCACTTTTCTAAAGTTACATCAGAAATAAAGGTATATTTTTAAAAGATAAAATATAGGCTTGAATATCCTGAGGATAGAAATTATATAAAATGAAATAATGTATATGAGAACAGCTTACAAGCACTGCCTTGAGTTAGACTTACCATTGAGAGGCAGTGGTCGACAAACTCATTAGTCAACAGAGCCAGATATCAACAGAACAACGATTGAAATTTCTTTTGAGAGCCTAATTTTTTAAACTTCTTCTAACACCACTTCTTCAAAATAGACTCGCCCAGGACATGGTATTTTGTGGAAGAGCCACACTCAAGGGGCCAAAGAGTCACATACGACTCACAAGCTGTGGGTTTGACGACCACTGGGTTAAGGCATAAAACCATAGGAAATTAGTGTTTGCGTCTTTCTTCCCTTCCCTGGGTTAGTTGTTGCAACTTATTGCCAAATTCAGAGAAATTGCGTAACACTAAAAAGGTGAACATATACTTAAGATTGTCTTTGTTGTAGCTTTTTATGCTAGACTAAAGGAAAATTTTGACTTCTGTCTCTGTTTATACTTGCTATAGTGCCAAATTGTAATTCATTCAAAAGTGAATACCAGTTAAGCACTTGGGAGTTCTCCTTTATTGGTAATAAGTTTATACTGTATTACTCAGTGCATTAGAGTTAAAATGGACAATGTCCAGAGGCACCCCGTTTGCTTCAGTTTATTTATCTGGCTAGATAAGTAACTAGCATACATATTGAATGGAAAAAATAATAGTCTATTAGACTCTTTCAAAGTTGCTGTGTTACAGTGATCTTAAAAGACAAGTGTTCAGTGTATTTGTTTTATACAACACCTAACACAATCTTCGAAGTCTTTGTAACTTTAATGAAGGTGTAAATTTTTTTTAATGTATTACCATTTTTAAAATATACAAGTAGCACTTGTTCAGTGCTTAGATAAACATAAAGAAAATTGAAATAATTCATAATCCAGTGAGATAACTAATGAGAACAGTTTAAATGTATTTATTCTATTTGCTTGTTCTTTTTATAGGCAAACGAAGGTTTAATATTAAGTTGTGGAAGACCTTCACAGATTGTTTCAACTGTCTGCCTATAGCTGCCATTGTGGATGAGAAGATCTTTTGTTGTCATGGAGGTAGACTACTAAATTTACCTTACGGGTTTTCCTTATTCTTCTATTACTTAGAAAAGACCGGTAATATTTAAGCAGTGCTTTTGTGAAAACTCAAGTAATTAAAGCTGTTTTAAACATGGCTAAAATCTCTTCTATCTAGAAATTTAGAATATTTATACATAATGGAAATTTAGTATTTATCTTGAAAGGATTTTACATAGGAGGATAACCATAGTTTTGTTTTTAAAAATATCATTCTTTTGCCTCACTTGTAATAGGAAGATGCCCCTACTATTTGTAAAAATAAGATCATTGTCTTCCTGCCTTTATTAATGCCTTTTATCAGAATCCAAACATAATTTAATATTCCCACATGCCAAGAGTTCTAGGCTTTATGTAATATGTCTGCTTTAGTCCTAAAAATAATTTTTGGTAGAATGTTATTCTGTCTGACTTGTTAAATAAGCTTGATTTTTGAAAGTTTATTTGAAAAACTAATGCATTTCTAGCATCTGGCTACATGCCATGAAAATATGTAGATAGATATAGATATAAAGATATAGATATGGCACCAATATGAGTTGGCTATTTTGAGGAATTTAAAAATCTGCTGATAAAATGTATACATTCAAACAGAAGAGCCAGTACTTATGTGAAGTCAGGAAAAGGAGAGAATTGTTGGATAAATGTTTATGGAAACACAGGTTTTGGAGGATAAATAGTTTTGGAGAAGTAGAAACATAAGACAATCTTTATTTTTAGTTCAAGAAATGAGTGAGAACTCGCCTTTCTAGAATGTCAAGTACATGTTAGGGAATGATGATGGGATCAGATAATAGAGGTTTGAATACTGAGCACAGGAATTTATTGAATGGTTTGATAGCCATATTAGGTTTTTATACAGGGAAGTAATTTAATGAAAATACTGTGAGAAAATTAGTTTTCTATCAATATGTGGGAAAAATTAAGTAAGACAATGCTAAAAAGACAGATGCACTTTTCTAGGCCTGAGAAAATAAGTAGTTTATTCTCTAATGGTACATAATTCACTGTATTAATTGAAACGTTTTACAATAGATACTAAACATTTAAGAAATTGTAGTTCTTGCACATTAGCATAGCTAAGAATAGAAGTGTAGCAAGCAGTATGGAGTATGAATATTTAGGTTCATTCTTTGTGATAATGCTTAGATTGTCTACCAAAGAGAAATACTGGCTTTTACTTATGTACTGCTTGAAAGATTATAAAGTATTTTCGTGTTCATCATTCTGTTCAACAATTATGCTTTTATGAAGATAATGAGCATTTTGGCATGGATTATAGGAAGATCTAATGGAACAGAGTGGGGCACTTTAAATTAGAAGTATGTTTAAGAGTAGGTGATAAGTGGCAAAATGATTGGAAAGATTGGAATGGAGTATGTTCCTGTGAATGACAGGAAATGGTTGGAAAGAAAGAAGAGTGGTAGGATTTCTTTCCTTGGGAAATTTTTTAAAATGAAAGAGAATTTCATTCCCTGGTAGGGAAAAGTGGAGAAGCTAATTATAATGTTCTGTTGTATCAAAATGGGATTCTATTTAATAACAAAATATTAAAAGGAACACTTTAAATGTCTTTAATTTCACATAGTGAATTAAATATTTTTGTTTGGGTGAAATTATTTTAGATGTCAGTACTATTGACTAATATTTTTATTTATAGGACTGTCACCAGACCTGCAATCTATGGAGCAGATTCGGAGAATTATGAGACCCACTGATGTCCCTGATACAGGTTATGTATATTGAGATGTTTGCTTAATCGTTTTTTGTAAAACACTTAGGGGTCTGGTGCACAAATTCGTGCACCAATGGGGTCCCTTAGCCTGGCCTGTAGAAGTCGAATCAAAAACTGGCTCTGCAACGTTCCCTGAGGGATCCTGGATTGTGAGAGGGCGCAGGGATCCTGGTGCACGATCGGGGCCAGGGAGGGTCCACAGGAAGGCTCCAGGTCCAGCTCATCTCGATCCCGATTGGCTGGACCCCAGCTGCAGCTAACCTACCAGTTGGAGCGTCTGCCCCCTGGTGGTCAATGCACGTCATAGCTATCGAGCAGTTTGAATGGCCTTTGCATATCATTCGTGTATTACGCTCTCATTGGTTAAACAGACAACCAGAGGACTGAACACTTAGCATATTAGGCTTTTATTATATAGGATTATATAGGCGTATTTAAATTTAATTATATTTAGTGGAAGTAGAATTAGTTTATGTAATAAATAATAGAATCCTACCAAATACAAATTTATTTAAAAGCTCTTATATGTTGTTGGCTCAGGGATAAGTAAAATTGATTAATAGATGGCTCTGTAAGAAAAGGATGAACTATTCAGGAAATGCTGTGTATTACTTGGTTATCAATATGGAGAAACCACATACAAAAGATGAATAGCCTTTTTCATATGTTGTGTGTGTTGTTAGAGTGAGACATACACATATTTCCTCTATGTGGAAACGGTTGAAAGTGCTACCTTAAGAAACCATGGATGATTATATTTGTATGGGGTTTTAATAAAGAATGGGTAAGTTTGATAAACTGGGACACCAGAGGCAAGAAATTGTTACTGTTTATTAAAGGGTAAAGGGATAGACGAAATGTGATGAAGGTATACTTTACCTTATAAACTTTATTTTGCTTTATTCATTGCTGTTTTTATTCTTTAAAGGTTTGCTCTGTGACTTGCTATGGTCTGACCCAGATAAGGATGTGCAAGGCTGGGGAGAAAATGATCGTGGCGTTTCCTTCACTTTTGGAGCTGATGTAGTCAGTAAATTTCTAAATCGTCATGATTTAGATTTGATTTGCCGAGCTCATCAGGTATGAAATATAAAACTTTTGTGTATTTTAATATTAACTTCATACAAGTCTACTTTTATCTTTGAGGAAACTGAGAGGTGAAGCCTGTATCTTGTATTCACAATTAACAGTCTAATGATTTGCTAACCCTTTCTCACACTTTAAGGGGAAATGTTTCAAAATAATATATTTTTGCAGTAATATTGCAATTTAATAAATTTTTCAGTGTTTGAAACTTTATAGAAATATTTGATCCAAATATAATATATTTACTTATTACAGATAATGATCAAATGAATTGCGGGAATTTTGATAAAAACCAACCACACTGTAAAAAGACATTTTTTAGAAAGTTGAGGAAATTTGATTATACATGGGGTGTTAAAAAGCCAGTAATAGTTAACTGCTTAAGCTGTGATGGTATGTCATTATTGTTATATAAGAAGGATGTCCATAGCAGAAATGTTGCTTTAAAACATATCAGCAGAGCCTGGTCAGCATGGCTACATGGTTGAGCATTGACTATGAACTAGGCAGTTCATAGTTAAATTCCTGTCAGGGCACATGCCTGGGTTGCAGGCTCAATCCCCAGTGTGGAGTGTGCAGGATGTTTCTGTCTCTCTTTCCCACTTCCTTCCTCTCTGAAATCAATAAAAAAATATATATTATTTTAAAAAACAAAACACATCAGAAAGAAAGGGGAGGCTAAATGAAAGAAAGGTTGATAATTATTAAATCAGTGGTTAGTAAATGGGAGTTTACCAACTTTACTTTTGTACACATTTGAATTTTCATTATAAAATGAATATATACAGTTTAGATTTATTTATTTGTTTGTTTGTTTTGATGTCCTTTGCCACTAAATTGTACACTTTTTAAGGAGGAGATTGTGACTTGTTAATCTTTTAATATTCACTGTCATATAATTACATGTTATACTATGCTTTTAGTGTTTGTTGAATAAAGCAATTAAAAGCTTATTTTAACAGTTTAATATACCAAATCTTCATGTTTTCTGAAACATAACTAATATGAAATATATTTAGAAGCATTTTTAAATTTTATTTTTATAATATTATTTTTGTTGATTTCGGAGTGGAAGGAAGATGGGAAAGGGAGATAGAAACATAAATTCTGAGAGAAAATCATTGATTGGCTGCCTCCTCCACGCCCCCTACTGGGGATCAAGCCCACAAACCAGGCATGTGCCTTTGGCTGGAATCGAACCCGGGACCCTTCAGTCTGCAGGCTGACGCTCTATTCATTGAGCAAATCAGCTAGGGCCCAGAAGCATTTTAAAAAACCTTTTTGGGCTATTTTGAAAGTACTAAAAGTATTTTAAATTTGTAAATAAAATGTTTTTTAGAGACCTGTTATTTCTTGTTAAAGCAAAATTTATTAAGTTTATGCTGTTCCACAATACCCTCTTTTTGGAGGGGCTTTATACCCATGACACATGACTACTTCTACCTCTTTGTGATTCTACATGATAAACACAGGTGACTGGCTTCTCATTTAAGCCTTCCATTAGATAAGAGGTCAGAGTTGCTACATTTCCTTATAAAATTCCCACTATACTCTTTTTAAAAATATATATTTTTTATTGATTTTCTCACAGAGGAAGGGAGAGGGCTAGAGAGCTAGAAATATCTATCAGAGAAAAACATCCATCAGCTGCCTCCTGCATGCCCCCTCCTGGGGATGTGCCCACAACCAAGGTACATGCCCTTGGCCGGAATCGAACCTGTGACCTTTCAGTCTGCAGGCCAGTGCTCTATACACTTAGCCAAACTGGTTTCGGCTCACTATACTCTTCCCCCACTGCTTTAGAGCTTCATTCACTGGTCTTTTTTATAAAAAAGTGATGATTTTAAAAGTAAGTTACTGGAATACCATAGTTTGTGCGGTCATTTTTCCAGACACCTCCAAAATTCTATTGTGCTTATTTAAAAAAATACTGTTTTCTTTTGGGCAGCAAATTATGCCCAGAGATCAAGATCATCTGTGTCAGTGATTTAACACAGATTCATTGCAGGAATTAGAATTTCATAAGCCAATACTATAGAGCAGTGGTCGGCAAACGTGACTCTTTGGCCCCTTGAGTGTGGCTCTTCCACAAAATACTACGGCCTGGGCAAGTCTATTTTGAAGAAGTGGTGTTAAAAGAAGTTTAAATTTAAAAAATTTGGCTCTCAAAGAAATTTCAGTCGTTGTACTGTTGATATTTGGCTCTGTTGACTAATGAGTTTGCCGACCACTGCTATAGAGGATTATGTCTTTTAAGAAGACAATAAAGAAATAACATTCGCTATGTCCCTTGAAGTTCATTTGGTTGGACATTGTGCTTCACACTGAAAGGTTACCAGTTTGATTTCCAAGTCAAGCACATACATGCCCAATTTTCTGGCTTAATCCCCAGTAGGGGACATGCGGGAAGGAGGCAGTGATATTTTGCTTTCACATCAATGATCTCTCTCCCTCTCTCTCTAAAAATCAGTTCTGAAAAAAATCTAAAAAAAAAACAACCCATATTCCAAAGGAGTAATAGATTGCACATACTGTTGTACCAGACAAAGAGAAAGAAAGTAATAAACTTCTAATTGAACTGAAGTGTACCTTTATAGGACTTGGTTGGCACTCAGGCTTAGGAGAGATGGTTTAGCCAAGGAGAAGTGACAAGAAAAAGTCCCTTGTTACTAGGGCATGTTGCTAGGCAATGATGGAGCTATTGCTGCCAGGGAAGATGATCTCCTTTGTGGGGGCTGCTGCACAGCTTTCTCCCTGCTGATAAGCTTCTACCAGGAGAGGAGTTAATGCCCTTAAGAGAGTTATTTAGGTCAGCAGAGTCTCCAGGAACTCTCATATGGTCTTCACAAGCTCTGGGTATTTATAGTTTAAATGTTCCCTTGCCATAGTTGCTTCTTTGCATGTTTTTAAAATTATTTTTTTGTTGTTAATCTTCACCTGAGGATATGTTTTTCTATTGATTTTGGGGGGGGTGGTTTGGGAGAGGAGGAAGGGGAGAGTCAGAGAGAAAAACATGATTGTGAGAGAACATCACTTGGTTGCCTCCCGTGTGCGCCCTGACAGATTGCATGCTTGGGGCTAGGGCCTGGAATCGAGATGCATGCCCTTGACTGGAATCAAACCTGTGAACCCTTGAATCTGAAGGCCGATGCTCTCGCCACTGAGCCGAATTGGCTTAGGGCAATTTTTTTTTTGCTAAGTCCCCAGCAGTGTCCCATAGCAGCTGAGCTGCTGAGTGCTTATCAATGACAACAGATGAGATCATGACATACTGACACAGCTTACCTCATTCTTATATCAAAACAACTTTACTGGGTGAGGGGGTGGGTCCGGGAGCGGAGTCCATGTGGGCGCCGGTGCAGCACAAGGTCACCATGGTGGACGGGCAGCAGCTTCAGGTGCAGGAGGCGGTGGGCACCATGGTGAAAAGTCTGGAGAGAGACAATATCCGGAAGATGCAGGCCCTCATGTTCCAGTGCAGCGCTGGCTGTTGTGGGAACAGACAGACGTCCATGCAGCAGGTGCACCAGTGCATTGAGCACTGCCACGCATCTCTGGCTCAAGCCCAGGCCCTGGTTACCAGCGAGCTGGAGAAGTGCCAGGACCGCCTGGCCTAGTGCACCATGCATTGCAACAAGGCCAAAGACTCAATAAATGCAGGGAGTAAAGAGCGTCAGGTGAAGTGGCAGTTGGAGAGTTGCGTGACCAAGTGTGTGGATGACCATATGAACCTCATTCCAACCATGACCAAGAAGATGAAGAGTCTCATCCATTCAGAAATAGAAGTCTTTGCCATTGGCCATCGAGGCTGAGGCAGGAATCGATTTAAAATGAAGAATGCAAATTTTGGTTTTTTAAGCAGTTTAGGGATATAGAAATACAGGATGGCAGCATATTTAAGGCATGTGTCACTTGCCTCTGGACACCAGTTCTTTTATGTTTTAATCCTAGAAAATGCTCAAGTTTGGGTCAGAGAGTTTGAGAGCCTAAATTTTATGTGCAAATGCTTATCCTGGCAGCAGGCATTTCCCTCAAACCAAGCTGGAGCCCTCTGAGGTACCAAGCTGACAGTGTCTCTAACTTGCCAGTGGTCTGGTGGAAGATGAGGAGAGATGTTTCTGTTTGTTGCCAACCTCCTGTTTACCAGAAGCATTACCACACCATTTTCCATATGCTGTGAAACAAAATCCATGAGGTTCCTAATTTAGAAGTGGAAAAACGGTTTCTGAGTGTTTGGGTTGGTTTGGATTTATATACAAGGGCATAAAGTTCATTTAAGATGGAGAGTTAGGAGAGGTAGTTTGGATAAGACCTTGAAAAGGTTGCTTTGGATATCCATTTCTGTTCTAGATTACGGATATGCATTTTAATGCTCACATATTACACCTTCAGCTTGGAAACTACACAAACATGAGAGGCAGTGTCACACCGGATATGAAAGCAGACTGTCCTTCTGACTGGCTGCTGTGATGGGTCCTAAGCCTGTCTGCAGCAGGATGACAGGACAATCTCTCCATGGTACTCTACCTTGAAGGAAAGGAGGGTTTTGATTGTGCTGTATATCAGTATCCCAGAATAAAGAGAGGAACTGTTGCTGCTTCATTAGGAGTTAGGAAGTACTGGATTCGGGAAAAACCTGGTTTTCAGGAATGAAACCTGGATCCAGTAATGCTTACTTTGCCCCCTCAAATAACAGAGCCCTAACAAGACAATCTTTTGGTAACAGGAAGAAAAAAGGGGCAGCCCCCATTACCAAATACCACTTTTGCCGGGCCCTTTGCAACATAGAGTGTTCCTACCCTAGCTCTGGAACCTTACTGATTTGATAAGGAGCCTGGTTTTTTTACCAACTTATTACTTGAAATGATAAAATAGCTTGTCGGTTTGCTGTTTCAAGACTGTGATATATTTTCCTAGTGGTCTGGTCTTAAAAAATAAATAAGGTTTAATTTTTCTCTACAAAAAAAAAAAAAAATCAGACAACTTTACTGCCCTACTGATTTGGCTTAGTGGATAGAGTGTCAGCTTGTGGACTGCCAGGGCACATGCCTGGGTTGCACGTTTGATCCCCCAGTAGTTCTCATCTTTGATGTTTCTTTGTCTCTCTCCCTCTCTGAAATAAATAGATATATTAAAAAAAAAACAAAAAACTTACAAACTTCATTTTTATCATAAACAGGTGGATTTCAAATCATATCAAACCAATACACAACACATATTATCTCTAATATTAAGAGACTTGTGATGAGAAATAACACAAACTCCAAATATTTTCTGTAGAAACAAACCTGTTTTTTCAGTAAATGTGTGATTGAATGAACAAGTGAACAAGGAAACTAAGAACTAAAAGGATGTACTGAGTGCCGAGCACCATGCTTAGCCTGGAGTAGTAAGGTGGCCAGGGTCTTACCAGAAAAGGTCAATGTCTAAATTCTACCATGAGATAATTACATCATGAGCATGTACCTGATACTAAGAAATCATTTTAAAAGTTATTTTGGATGTGCTTTCTTATTATTGGATAATTGTTGCTTAATCAAGGGTACCTAAAAGACTTCAAACAGTTTTTTTGCCCATTATAAATAAATATTAAGTGTTTAGGTCATTACCTCTCAAATTGTAGAGCTGAGAAACAATAAATTCACTCAGAAATTGACAATACTAAAAGATGTTAAATTATTAGAGAAAATTTAATTATTAAAATTTTAACCTATAACAAGCTAATTTTTTAGGAGTATGATCTGTGTAAATTAAGTTCAGTTTAGTAATTATGTGTAGCTGCATAATACTAACATAAAATTTAAAAGTGGAGCAAGAAAAACCTTGCCATAATCTGTTTTTCCTTGTCTGGTTATTGTTCACGGAATTAAGGATTTTATAAGTTGGATGATAACGCTATCTAAGAAGTGCTTAGGGTCTCAGCTCCCTGTAGACACTACATATTAGCATATGCAGAGCCCTGGAAATGGCATGATTTCTAAACTTCTTAATAGTCATAAATTTACTATGATTTCATGTAAGCTAAATCTTGACCATTATAGAAAAAGCACACTAATTTAAATATTCTAAGGCAGTTTAAGAATAAAAATCAAGCTTTCAAAATGGGGTTTGCTTTCTTTTAGGTCTTTATTACATTAATCTCAGTGAGTTTAGGTGGTTGAGAATTACATCTTTTTTTCTTTTGACATTTCCTTTGATAGGTGGTGGAAGATGGATATGAGTTTTTTGCTAAACGACAATTGGTGACCCTATTTTCAGCCCCAAATTACTGTGGTGAATTCGATAATGCTGGTGGAATGATGAGTGTGGATGAAACTTTGATGTGTTCATTTCAGGTATAATATAAATTTATAACAACTGGAAATATAATTAGTAAAAGTATTATCAGAAGAAATTTTCTTTTAGACTGGTGTACTTTCTTTGAGCCAGTGTAGAAAATCGGTTTTATTAAGAAGTGAATCTTAGCTAGGCTCAGTAGAGATTTCTGTTTTTATTCACAAAGGTTTCTGCCTTTTGGTATATATCAGATATTAGAATTTTAGGGAACCCAAGTTATATCAGTCATTTTTTCCCAAAAGAATTGTAAGAGAAAGTTTAATGAGAAAGTTACAGAGGTCGTAGAGGTGGGCCAGCGGGGCTGGATAGGTCAGGAAACTATAGAAGCCAAAGAAGGCCGGGAGCTCAGGAGGAAGAAAGGCTAATGTAATATGCCTGGGAGGGAGCTGAGAGGGAGGGGAAGGCGCAGGCGAGTGCAGGGTCCTCAGTATTGAGGGTTTGAAAGACCGAGTTTATAAACTCAGGTGGAAATAACATAGAATGTTTACCTAAGAAAAAGCTTTCCACATCATTTTAAAGTCCCCATTTATAAGTGTAGAAACATTTATATTTTAAAAGTGAAGAACTTCAACATGCTACTTAAAATCATTCTTGTTGATAGACCAAAACAACTTTGATACTTTGTTTTTGCAAAGATTATACCGAACATACATACCCTCTTTTTAAATGTAGACCATCCCTCTTTTTATATTCTACTGTTTGTAACTACTAGTATAATAGAGTGTAAATTTTTGACTTCTCACAATTTAAGGGTAGTAACCAGGCCATATCCTTCAACAGTCACCATAGTGGAGTTAATATATTATTTTTCAGTGAGGCACTGTGATGCTTTGAATAGTTCCAAGAAACATTTCATAAGTCTTTTGTATGTATTTTTTTGTATAAATATTGAAATTTTCTATCTATAATGAGCTTAAAGCTCTATTTACATCCACCAGAATGAATACAATTGTAATAAAACAGTAACAAGTATTGCTGAAGATGTAGAGAAATTGGAACTTTTATACATCTGTAATAAAGATGTACATTAATAGTGAAAATGTAAAATGGTGCAGTAAACATGGAGTTTCTGAATGACCCAGCAATCCTAATCCTAGGTATATACCCAAAAGAATTAAATATAGGTATTCAATTACATGCATATGCATTGAAACATTATTTATAGTAGCCAAAGGTTGAAAACAACCCAAATGGCAATCAGCTAAAGAATGAATAAACAAAATGACATATTGTTTGATAACTAAATGTAATGAAATACTGCTATATTCTGTCATACGTAAATCTTAAAAACAAAGAAGCCAGTCACAAAATACCACATATTGTCAGGTTCCATTTATATGAAAGAGCCAAAAAAGACAAATCAATTAAAAAAGTTGATTGGTGGTGGTTTAGAGTTAAAGGAGGGAGAAAGAGTAAGGTAGTGGAAAAGGGAATGCAATAAGGTTTCTTTTGGGGTGACAAAATTAGATTATAGCCGTAAATTAGATTATTAGTATATTAGTATATGTATTTACAACTCTGTAAATACATATACTAAAAAGCATTGACTTACACATTTTAAATGTGTGAACTTTATGATGTGTAATATATTAAAACTATTTTGTTTTGGAATGTTTTTGTTTTTTGTTTTAATTTTTATGAGTTTATTTGAGCCAAACTGATGGCATATGCTAGGGAGCAAGATCTCAAATGCTTCCTCAAAGCTGTTTTTTTTAATGAAAAGATGTGTTTACACATTAAAAATTAAGGTGTGAAGAGTTTGTGACTAGTTACCCTCTAAATATGGCAGAATTATGGTGAGAACCTAGATCTTTTTAACTCTTAAAGCCAGAGTGTTTTCCTCACCACAGATACACTAATTGGAAAAATGTTTTTTTGCTTAAATCTAAGGAATGGTAGTTGATAGGTTTCATCATGCTTTTGTTAGTAAATTATCGATGGAATTATATAATTGCACTATTCAGATGTTTGCAAACTTTAAAATGTGAGAAATATTTGTGGAAATTTAGTTTTTTCTACATTTTTATTGCACTTTATAGTTTCTGCCATTTATTGAAAAAGAAAAAAAAAACCCGCACCCACAGTTGTAACAGTAATTTTCTTAAACTTGTTGCACTTGAAAGAGTAATGTTGTTAATAAATTGTTTACTTTAAGATATTGAAACCATCTGAAAAGAAAGCTAAGTACCAGTATGGTGGACTGAATTCAGGACGTCCGGTCACTCCACCTCGAACAGCTAATCCACCGAAGAAAAGGTGAAGAAAGGAACTGTGTAAAGAAACCATCAGATTTGTTAAGGACATACTTCATAATATTTAAGTGTGCACTGTAAAACCATCCAGCCATTTGACACCCTTTATGATGTCACACCTTTAACATAAGGAGACGGGTAAAGGATCTTAAATTTTTTTCTAATAGAAAGATGTGCTACACTGTATTGTAATAAGTATACTCTGTTACAATATTCAACAAAGTTAAATCCAAATTCAAAATTACCCATTAAAGTTACATCTTCACTTATCACAGTTTTTAAAAGTTGAAAAGCATCCCAATTAAGCTAGATGTGATCGTTAAATCAGATGAAAGCATGATGATCCATCTGTGTAATGTGGTTTTTAGTGTTGCTTGGTTGTTTAATTATTTTGGGCTTGTTTTGTTTTGTTTGTTTTTGCTAGAATAATGGCAAATATTTTAAATTTTTTCCCCTAAACATTTTTAAAAGTGAAATGTGGAGCAAGCTCTAAAGACATTCACCAACTATTATTTTCTCCTGCTTATTTACTTATGTACCTGTTTGATCTTACTAAGAAAGCTTAGGCCTCATTGCTGTGAAAAGGAATTTTAGAGGTTGATATTTTAAAAGTATGCAAACTGTCCAATCCAGTGATTTAATCAACAGTTTGGGCAAACATTACAGCTGATAGTGAATATTTTGCTTCATACAGAAATTGCCATAGATATGGATTTGTGCACTCTAATTTTTAACTGATTGATGCTGTATTGTGCAGTAGCATTTCATTTAACCTTAAGATAAAGTTCCTATAGTATTACCCACCTAGTTGGTAATGTGATTATGTGGTACCTTTGTTTTAGGTTTTAATTTGCACGAAACACCTTTTGGCATGCTTAACTTTCTGGAAACACTCTCACCTGCATCGATTTTGTTTTTTTGGGTTTTTGTTGTCGTTTTTTTGTGTGTGTGTTTAGATCCATAAGACATGGGAATCCTTTTTTGATAAGCCTTGGAAAGCTGACTCTCCCTTTCTCTGTACGAAGGACATATTTAAATGAGTGCTGGTCAGTGGGACATTCTGTCAACTATGGGTATTGGGTGCTTTGCAGTCTATTAATGCCACGTGAATGTTGTATGCGATTGTAAGGCTTATGTCACTAAAGATTTTTATTCTGATTTTTCATGATCAAAGTCCATGATATTGTATAGACATGCTTTGTAGTGAACTATAGTAGCAATAATTTCTGTACATGATCAAGGGTTTTTTGCAGCATTTCTTTTCTTTATCTCTCTCTCTCTCTCTCTCTCTCTCTCTCTCTCTCTCTCTTTCTCTCTCTCTCTCTTTCTCCCCCCATCCCTCCCTCCCTCCTTCCCACCTTCTCTCCCTTTAAGGGTTAGCATTAACAAATGGCAAGACTAGAAAAGTTAACAAAAAGATTTTATAAGGAGAACTTAGAGGACTCAGATTTGTGATTTTTGGGTGTGATACTTTTCGATGTGATTCTAAAATCTTTTATTGAGCATTGTCAAATTTGTAAGTTCATAGGGACGGACATCATATTTATAATGCCCTTTTATGTGTGCTACCATAGATGTGAAATTCTTGACCTTAATATTGTCGTTAAAAATGTTAAATTGAGAATTCT